>JAZHYW010034676.1:0-52660 GCA_037355805.1 Ixodes ricinus | reverse complement strand
GGAGATCCTGCAGCTGGGGAGCTATGATCCCAGATAAAAATGTGCAAGGTGATTGGGTTTTTCTTCAAGCAGCAAAATTGAATTTGAGGAGAGGCTCATGCCAGCGGTGAATTGACTTAGGCAAGCTAAATGTTAGACTTTTATTGGCGCGTATGTGTGAAGTAAAGGGGGCGCTTCTCAGCTATCATCATCATCATTTGTGATGTCACGGGTAGGACAGACCAGGACAGACCTCGTAGATCCTTGGATTCTTCGGCTCGTCAGCTCGCGTCCTGCGCTGTTTGGGTAACGCGGGGAAAGCCTGTTTCATGCATTGTGTTCATTTGTAGTAGGACATTTTACCAAAGCTTAAAACCGTGACACACCTAGTCGTGCTACAAAGACTTTTGGCGCTGAGGTGTCGAAGCGCTCGGATGGTGCTGTGCTGTTCTCTACTTCAGTACAAAAAGCTGGATGTTGAAAATAGAATATCCAGTACTTTAGCCAACTACAACATCTACGACAACGAATAGGGCTTATTTTTTATTATGATTCAGGCTAAATAAAACTGAGAAAGGAATGTTTCACGAAATTGAAAATTGGAAAGCGAAATTCGAGAACCCTCCAGTGAAAGCAACTCTGTGTATCCTGTTGGTTCCAGTGTGTTCTGTGAGTGCTGGTCTCTTATTAGTTCAGAGTTGATTCCTTTTGAATTTTGTAAACCAGTAAACGAACATTTCCTCAAAATAACTGGCAGGAACAAGCAGCTGCTGGCTTCCTGAGTCATTTCAATTAAATCCCTGCTTATTCACCCGGTCGACGCGAAACGTGCAAGACCCCTCGCGATCGAAGTCTTAGGTCTAGTAATTCGGTGACACTTCAACATCCCAAAAATGATGTATACACCTGCCATCAGTTATTACCATTGTATGTTTAATTTTGCAGACCCATATGCGCATAATGCATGATGCACTGCTGAGCGAGCAATGTTAAATTTATAAACATTTCTTAGTAAAAGTTGGATAGAACAAATGAATCAATTGCCTGACTTTGCCGGGCCATGTCAGAGAATTTAAGGAATTTATGCAAATATCTGCTTTTCTTTTGAGCAGAAGTTGCAATCTGACAAACTTCTTTGCCACATACTCGATGCGGGAGTAGAGCTGTCTGTTGCTGACGAGCAGTTGCTCGTCAGCAACCGTCGAGTTACACTTGCTCGGATAGAAGCTTCGGTATCGGAAAGCTCAATGTAGCTAAAACAAATGTGCGGTGTTTTACAACACAAGTGTGCACGCGTGCACAGCTAAGAAGACAGCACATCATTTACTCTGGTGAATGCCAAACATTTTTCTACAGCAGCCTTCACTGATCCGTAAAAAACAATAACTTGAGTGGCTGTGAATAGCCCTGATGCACGCCGCGGAAGCTGTAATGTGAAGCTGAAGGCTTGTTTTTCAACATTTTAAAGTTTTTTTTAATATAAAAAGCAACGTTCGAGGTGCTGTTATTCATTAGAAAGATCACTTGCAAAAACGTCATACACGCTTCTTTCACAAATAAACAGTTTTTAATCGGCATAGATGCAAACTAACACAGCCACTCCGTGCTTTGACAAAGCGCGTCATCTGCTCACATCCTACCAGCTCCGTCACAGGAGCGGGTTCGCACGGTTCCTTAAAAACATTGAAAACCACTGACTATGAAAATGGCATTTTCCAGACCTTGAAAGCCCTGGAATTTCCTATCGGTGCTTGAAAACCCTTAAAATTCCCAATGATAGCCAGCTTTTTTTCTTTTTAACAATGAAATTTTTTACTGTAATAAAATACATTTTTTTACGCGTATCTTAACATAACTTTTAAAATTTCAACGAGGAAGTTTTCTTATAGGGCACATATTTTTAGCATCTTGGTGGTTCCGGATCCGGTGTCACCCGTCCGCCTCTTGCGTTCTTGCCCCACATTCGCCTTGCTCTCTCGCATCCTGTTTGCTAGCTACTCCTTGTTTGCTCGTTCTACGTTTATTTTACACTACACATGGTGGACTTAAGTAGTGCGTGATGCACGAGAACTGCAACTTTCAGCAGTCGTGGCTGGGTCAGGTTGACTACAGTCTGCGATAAAGCTGAGGCAACAAGTGATCACCTATATTGTCAAGTCAAACAGCCTAAGGCTGGGGTCCCACTGCTTATACATCGTACAAAAGGCAGTCTGCATACATATTCGAATGCGAGTCACCGTGAAATATATGTTTCGAATGCCCCATGGCACTGAGTTTAAGGAGGAAACTTGGCACGCAGCATTCAAACCACGCACCTTGCGGTGACTCGTGTTTGCAAGCTGTCTTTTGTATGATGTCCGAGTCGTGTGACCCCGGCTTAAGGAAAACGGCGAAAACGAAACTGCAAGGACTTCTGAGCACCGACCCGGAAATCATGGAAAAGCTGAAGTAGCTCTACTGAACTCTTCGCTAGCACCTCTTTGGCAAATGCGCCCTTTTCTAGATATTGTACAATAAAGAATTTTCGTGGTGCATTTCAACTTGTTATATTACAAATTTACTGGATGGAGTATTGGAACGAGTCCTCGAAAATACCTTTTTGAAACCTGCACGAACCTTGAGGAGTGCACCAGCGAGATGGCACCACCAAAACATCTCGTCGCCAATACATGAGGGGTGTGGAGATTGAAGAGAGAGGAGGCGGGCTGTTTACCAGTTACTGGGCTATTGCTGGAAAACAATGAAGAGGACAAAGTCAGTTAAGAGGGCAGTGAAGGAAGCTGAAAAAAATATGAGGGAGTTGAGATTAAAAAGGAAGCCTAGAATGCAGGAAAATTTTGATTAAGAAAATCTAATTGTATTTACAATTAAAAAAAGCTTGCTCTCTGTGTGGCAGTACTGGGGACCGGGACATATTGGTCAAGATTGTGGTCGGTTTGCCTTGCTGCATACCCGACCCGGAGGAAAAACTCGGAGCCAATGGTTTCAACAACAAGAAACTACATTTAATTAGACATGGACGAGACAATGAAGAATAATAACAGAAAACCAGGGAGCACCGACGGCGCCTGAACCAGGGAGCACCGGCGACGCCCGAGTCGAACCACCGACTGCCCGTGCGCCGCCTCTCTTCCGTCTTATCTAGGTGGCGCATGTGATGTGTGCGTGGCCGGCGTGACGTCGCCGCCACGCGGGAAAAGTTCCACCCCTGTGCCCTGTAGTCGGGCAACCGGGCTGGGAAGCCGTCAGGGTGCCCACACTTCCCCCCTCAGACTTCGTCTGGCATGTCTATGACGGTGTCGACGTTGTGGGCGTCGGAGGGAGGAAGGTCCTGCTAAGTGGGCCAGCGTAGCAGGCCCGGTTGGCACCGCTGGAGAAACACAATGGCCCGTTTGGGGCTCAAGGGATCCTACTCGCGAAGGTCGCGGAGATGTGAGACTCCGTGATGCAACGCCGTGGCCCTCACGCTTAGCCAGCAGGGAGACCCCACCGCGAGAGCCCAGACCACATTTGACTGTTCCAGTCTACACAGGGTACGTCGACGTCAAGTCCGTGGCAAACTTCCTGGGTGAGTTGCAAACGTACCACCTTGCCTCCAGTGCCTCGGAAGCCTTCATCGTGGACCGGATTGTCCTGCTGGCGCTGCAAGCCAGTGCCAGGTGCTGGTTGGGGTCGCAGGCCCACTTCACCAGCCTGGCGGACTTCCAGACAAGGCTTCGAAAAGAGTTCCTGCCTGCAGGCTACGTAACGCAGATTCTCCAAGAGCTCAAAGCAGGAACGCAACATCCGGACGAAAGTCTGGTCCGGCACGTTCGGGTGATGCAAGAGCTCTTCAAGAGGGCAGACCTGAAGTCACCGGAGTCGGACAGAGTAGCTCGGATCAGAAGACAGTGTCATCCAAGGTACCACCTCTACTTGATTAACCGCACCTTTGAGACCCTTAAAGAGCTAGCCCGGGGTGCCCGCCTCACCGAGAACGCTCTTCATGCCCAGCGGAACTACGTGCCACTGCCACCTGCCAAGTACGCGCTCGAACATCCATGCGCATGACAAGGCCCCGAGGCCTCCGCGCAAGTGGACTGTCTGAACGACACCTCCCTTCCCCACCACGTCAACCAGGAGAGTTGGTGTGGCATGCATGGCATTCTCCCGTGCGGGATAAGCGTATGTTCGCCTAACTCTCGCCGAGAGGTCCCCGCAGGTCACAGCGGGGCCCGTGAGGGTTTTGGGCGGGGTCGCTACGACAGGTGGGAGGTCGTGTGCCGTGCCCTATCGTAAGCTGGGGCCCAACGGAGATCACCACCCAAGCGAACCATCTTTATCAGTCTGCTCCTGCAAGTGCTGGTGAAAACTGGCACGGTGCAGTCGGAAACCCCAGCCAAGCAGCATTGACGCCCGCCGCCCGAGGAACAAGCCCTCCCACAACAGCCGGTCGCAAGCCCGGTGGAAGACCTCCCATAGTGGCAGGGTGTCTAGCGACCGGGAAAACCGGGAATTGTCAGGGAAATTTTAAAGGGTAACTGCAAAGAAAAAAAAGTATTTTTTTAAACAGCCTAATTGGGACAAGCATGTCACAAAACCAGACCTGCCAAGTCTCCCGTGGATTACCCGTACAATGTACGGATTTGGACCGTCTTGTACGGTTGTACGATTGATGGTAAAATCTCCCGGAAATATAAAAATTTCCCCGTTTGAACTTTTTTTTATAAGTTTTGAGCGGGAAATCGGTCCGCTGGTCTGGCCACGCCAAAGGGAAACTCAGTACGCGAGCTCAAGCCACCGCCATCGTAATCAAACTTGTTCTTACGTATCGCAGCGCCGCCGTGTCGCACCGTAAGCGGATGACGATTCGTTCACTGAATGCTCGCCGGCTTAACAGGCCCTCCGCAAGCGTGGCTGCTGCAAGCTGAAGAAGCATCACTTTTCTAGACCAAGCAGTTTTTGACGTTTTGCCTGACTGTTCAGTGTACATCGGGTTCTGCTGATGACGTAAGCCTTTATTCTTTGTCAACTGTGTTTCTCGTCAAGATGTCCCCAGGATGGCCCCTCTCTAAAGAGCGCAAAAAATATCTCCAAGATTTTTTGGCGAGCAGTACCACTCAATTGTCGCTGTGTTACTCGAATCAAAGAAAGAATGCATTTGCTTTCTGTGCTTGTGCTTGCAAATTGCGATGTCAGCAAGATGCCAGCCCCCCCCCCCCCCCCCCCCCCCCCCCCCCCCCCGTTTGCATGGTCTCCCCTGTTCTGTATCCAGGCAACTTGCAGGTCTGCAAAACAAATCTGCCGCGAAAAAACCATTTTTTCTGCTGGCAATCTCACGCGACTAGGACGTAATTTAGCTGGAGCTACAAAACTCCTCCACATTTGAAACTCCCGCTCTTTCGACGCGCGCGGGGTGGCTGTCAGGAACGTCACTCCGTGACGTATAGCAGCCACTACGTGACGTATAATACCCACTTTGTGGCGCGCGATTTAAAACGAACGAAATAGGCGCAAACAAAAAACAGTCTCGCGCAATAAATATTGCTGTAAAAAATTTTGTTTTGGCGGAAAATTGTTTTGTGACATCCTTGCCCCAATTAGGCTGTTTAAAAATACACTTTTTTTCTTTGCTGAGTTACCCTTTAATTACCGGGAAAAATCGGGGAATTGTCAGGAAATTGTCAAAAAGCGAGCCCAGTCAGGAAAATGAGCCGGAAATGCCATCGAGTGCCCTGAACAAAGACTTGGGGACAGAAATATAGGCAATAAATACTGCTTAGAGTGAGGCACGGGCTCTGCTCCCCGATGTAGAGTGTGCTACCCGATGCAAAGAGAATCGACAAATCCAGTCGAAGCCATGGATTGGATTGAATTGAGAGCGCGACACTAAACTAGATCCAGTTAGAGCTACTAGATTTAGTAACAAATGGGAAAGCCGCAGACTCCAATCAAGCCTTAAGCCAAAAGTATCCGAAAGTGCATCTGGCGGACATGTTGCCATTTGGTTATTGACGTGGTGGTTGAGCGTCGTGTTTTCATAGTGTTTCCGGAAGTGGCCTCTTCACTGACAATGTCAGTGATGGAAGCGGCACGTTTGAGCCTTTGGAGCAGGTTCTGTAGCAGTGTAAAATATATGTTTGGAGCAGTCACTGATGCTTTTGGAGCAGATGCCAACGTCTTGTGGCAGCATAACACTTAGAAAATTTAAAACAAAATTGATTGCATCGCTAAATGAGTTTGTATTTGATAATTACTGAGGGTTTGTCTTTGATACTGGAGCATATTACTCGCCACATTTTGTAATAAGAACCAAAAGGGCACAAAAGGTACACGGAGCTTTCTTTGTAGAAATAAGGCTCTGTCTCGGAGTAAGGTTTAATTTACAATGGGTACTAATCAAATTGATGAGCAATTACCCACACTTCAGTTAGGATAAAGCCTCTCCTCCCTCCCACTTTTAGCACCCGGTAGTTTAATTAGCCTGCATGTATTGTTTCTGTAAACTGCCACCAAAAAGAACATAATCGCTAACACGCCTATCAGGTAGAAATGCGCCTCCTAATTTTATCCTTACCAAACACAAAACTTGAATATTATAAACTGAAAAAAAAGAAAGAAACAGCCACCCACAAATATTATGAAAACCTATACTCTTGCGCTTACATTCATTCAAACGAAGCTTACCGTGTTTTCTTTTTCAGCCGCAGAATTTGCAAGCAAGATCATATAATTGAGATAAAAGAATGTGGACCTGCAATAGTACTGAGCATAATTTACATGCATATCGTGCTAAACCAGACGCTCACCCATGCCAGCAGCTACTCCGAACACTCAGGCGCAAGGCGGTGAAGCTCGACGCACGTGGGCTGGTGAGAGGCGCCATGGAGGCATACGGCAAACATAATAACTGATCTCACCAGGAGTACAGGAGCTTGGTTCTGTCTTATGGCAGTAGCCGCCATCCTACTGTATTTTGCAATGTGTTTTGTCGCGACTTTGGCGCCTGACATCGCCGACATCGTCTGAAATTTTAGAGGATGTCGGTGATCAAGCCGTCAGCGCATCGACCGGCCAACGCGGTGGTCAGGGTAACTGAAACTTAGTTTCACCTTAATTTAAAGCGCAGCCGACGCTATGAGCCAATAGGATTAACCAAACAACGTCAAAGAGCGACATCGAGGCATCCGACCATCTTACTGTACGCGTTCTTTCATCGATAAAACCAATCAAATGCAGCGAATGTCACGTGACTTGCGCTTTTACTGTGAGTTCGTGTTGTACATGTTCGAGCTTTCAACTGTGCTCTGACCTTATTTGAAACACCGTATACTCTGAGTAGAGACGCTGTGAAATACGTATTTCTACCATTTTTCTTCTTCCTACTTTTTTTGAATATTAAAATCAACCAATAAAAATATATATCAATTCTTTTTTTTTGCCCATCTTGGCGCAGGTGTGGCGCAATTCTTAACCAAAATGGCACTTTGGCGCAAGATGTAGCAGACTTTCGCCCAAGGCGCAATTTGGCGCAAATGGCGCAGCACTTCCATCACTGACAATGTCAGCGGCAAGAAAGTGCTCGTTTAATCCGGACTGGACGAACCCAAATATTTCGGAATATGCAAGTTAGATTAGGCCCGTGCAAAATATACCTCATTGTGTTCAATGCTCAATGCCTTGTGTTGTGATGGTCTTATAGACCATTTCATCCTCCCAAGCATGGGCGCTGCCATCTTGGAATCATGTGACGCGGCAGCCATTGGGTTGCTTCAACTTGCTGCCCCGCTCCCCCCTCCGCGCCTGTCGGATGCGTTGTATTCGTGTTTTTTGACGCGTTTCACCGCGCTTTCTTGCTTTACTTCGGTAACTGTAGTCCGATACGTCTACCCGACGACTATCACATCACGAGGGTTGAAAGGTCCTTATGACAATTGAGGGTTGTTTACCAATAGTGGCGGAACATTATCAGTAAGAAGCGCGTATATTTATATCGCGCATTTAGGATCAGAGGCGTCAAGAATAGTCAGCGCAAGGAGACTATCTTTATTTCCTGAAAGTATCGTCTTTGTATTCATAATATATCCAAAACAGTTTCTTTTGATTATGTGAGGAAACTTGCGGAGGAGATAGACAATGAACGTTGAACTTGTATTTTATCTGAGGCTAGAAGTAATGGTACATCAACATCAGGCGATTTGTTTGTTCATAATATTACACCTTCATGTGTATGAGGTTTTGAATTTTTTTATACGACGTAAATGATCGGTTGGTCGGTTTACTTATGAAGTTTAAAAAATTGTATACCTTGCTCGCTGCGATTTCGACAGTCATTTAAGTGATTTATTGATTATATTTAGATAACCAGTGCCATCCGCTTAATTTATTTTAACACAAAGGTTGGGACTTCCCGCGTAAGAAACTGCCACAGACAATTTAACGGTCGTGAGTTTTACAACAGCGTGCACAGAGAAATAACGTCGTTTCTGTTTCCAAATCCATAACGTGGTTTGGGTTCTACGCATGCAAAATTTTGACGACGTTTTTTTTTTTTTTGCATACTACGCTGTTTTAAATTTGGTCAGTATCTAAAATCTGCAATACTTGACGCCAAAAAAAAAAAGCCGTCTGCATAACAATTATTTGGGTCCAGGTTTGTCGATGCCAAATATAGGTTCACCTTTGGTGGCTTGCGACGCCGAAATTTACAAAGCGAATCTCTTCAACAGATAAATATTTGTTCACACAGGTCCGTGAAGTAGTGCCTAGCGCTAGAATTCAGCCAAACTTTCCGAGCTATCTCTCCTTCTGTGGCCATTAATTATAGTTGGCCAATTTTAGGAAAGACAAATGCCAGATTTAATTTGACGGATGTTGCCAAATCACTCATATCATATCATATCATATCTTGAGTAAGCAAATGTCCATATAAAAGTAATTTATTTCCTAGAGACAATACCGCGAAATGCTGCTTATGTTTTATGAGTACTTTAGCAGGGTCGATAATCTAAGAAGTATCCTACTCGGCCTGGCAAAACATGCTTAAGTACTGAATAAAAAAATAAAAAAAAGAGGCCAAGACGACACTACTTGTTTATATCAATTATCTGCGTCATTACACGATACGTTTTTAGTCTTCGAAGTTAACTAAAGGTTGGGTGCCCACGAAAACGAAACAATGAGTTGTAAACCCGCGAGTTCATCTGTTCTGGCCGATTCAGCACATTGCTAATCAGCTCTCGATAAGCTCCTTTATATTCACGTGTTAGTCTCTTCAATAGTTCGTTTTTCTGAAAACTGGTGTCATCGGGTACGGCCGTAGACGATGGTAATCTTTCCTGTACGTCAGTCAGTCAGGCGTTTCGCAACCGACCATAATTAGATACATCAAAGGAGTTGGTAAAAAAAGAAAAGTCCGCAATTTAGGCTAAAATACACCTTGTAGTCCTCAAAGTGGCTCAATACCACTGTTTCATTGGTTGTGTGCTACAAGGAAAACAATTGTATTTCAAAATTAAGCAATAACAACGTAAAACCGCAACATAGCTACGTTCAGGTTGAAACCGAAACAAACCAAATTGAAGCAACCCAATGGCGCCGGGTGCGTCAGCGCCCTCTATCCGCCGGTGAGGCAACTACTAAAATGAAAAGGTCTATATATTTAACCACCTCTCGAGTGGTCGGGGAATTTCACCTGAAATTGTCAGGGAAAACCTGGAAAAGTCGGAATTTCAAAAGAATAATTTGCTAGACACCCGAGTGGTTCTTTACCCGATCACTGGAGGCGGTCCGACAGGCACCTCGGTGCGGGTGGCCTTAGCAGGCAACTGTTGTCAGACTGCTGCTACGAGTGCGAGCAGCCTGGTCATCGCCAGACCTTTGGCTCTTTGTTATTTTTCCGGGTCGGGTATGCAGCAAAACCCCACAATGGCCCCATGTTGGGCGCCATTGTGGTCGGTTTGCCTTGCTGCATACCCAACCCGGGGAATAACACGGAGCCAACGGTTTCAACAACAAGAAACTACATTTAATTGGACATGAACGAGACGATAGAGAATAATAACAAAAACCAGGGAGCACCGGCGGCGCCTGAGTCCAGCCAACGACTGACCGTCGCGTCCGCCTTATCTAGGCGGCGCATGCGATGTGCGCGTGGCCGGCGTGACGTCGCCGCCATGGGGATAAGTTTTGCCCCTGTGCCCTGTTGTCGGGCAACCGGGCTGGGAAACCGTCAGGGTGCCCACAAGATCTGAGGATACAGACACAAATTGTACGCTATGGGGACAGGCAATGGTATTAGCAGGGCCTTGTAGGTATGGTAAGTCTGGTACATACTTAGACTGAAGAGGACTTCTTCACTGCTTTAGGATTGGAGGGGTTGATGAAGGAATAAGTGAATTCCAAAAGATTAAATGAACAAAGAGATGGCTGAAGAAATGGTAAGAAGGGCTGACGAAAGGGACTAAAAAGCAACAATAAAACGAGGAGGAAATTCAGTTATAATTTAGGCAGAGTGGCTCAAGGGTTTGCTCGAATCAAAGTTCTTTGCCTTGATTTGTCTCTCAATCTAGGATAAAATATTATTTTTGGCCCACAAGCTGTGAATAAACGAAAGCGATCGCTGTAGCACGGTCGCGCAATGCGGGTGGAATAGTGCCGTCATGTACCTGAGGACAGAGGTGTGACTTGGTTAATTCTCGTAGCCATCCTGGTTTGCGTCATGGATGCTGCTGACGACTGCCACCAGTGCTCAGTGATCCGAAGAGGTGAGTGCGGTGGAAGTTTCCGCTGTTTTACTCCTTTGCTTTGCAGATATCACGCATCTGTAGCAAATATTATTAGACATTCATAAAGTTGCCGGCCGAAAAGAGAGTTTGCCATGACGAATGTGGGCTCAGAACGAGCAACCACTTATCTTCTGAGAAGAACTACAATCTTAGTGGTGTGCAATGCATGTTGCGGAAGCATTGTGGAAGCTACTCGTCAGCTTGCGCTGAGCAGGAACTGACTAAACTCTGGCCGCCAGTGAATGCCACCTTCAGCACCACAACATGCTTGAGTGAGCAGGGAGTCAAGAATCTTGATGCGCGATTGCCGAAGAGCACTTATGCCCGAGTCTCACTAGAGTGACAAACAGAAAGAAACGACAGAAACACGCCTCAAACACATGCAGTATGCTCGTGATGGTACCTTTGGCAGTGTTAGAGGCGGGGTTTAAGCTGCACGTCCGGAGGCCTCCTGGCCTTTGACGACGTCCATTCCCGAAGTGAAGAACCCAGGGGTTCAGTGGAGGTGGGAGAATTGGTAACGTAATGAACGGTTTAATTACATGGTTGCGATACAGTCGTCCAAATCAGAGAGAACAACGGAGCAGCCTCACGCTTCGCCTTATATAGGGTCCGTTTATTCCTCACTCCCCGCCAGGGCAGCAGGTGCGACGTAGCAAACCGCCGCCAAGTGCGTTGCAGCAAAGTCCGCCGTCATGTGCGACGCAGCCAAAGTCCTCCGCAGTTAGGCCATGCCTCTCTCCCTTTCCTGAGCGCATGAACCCACATGCACACACACACGTCCCGTTGACGTCACGGACGCGTTGAGACTCGTTTCGCGCAGGCCCCGACAGGCGGGCGACGGTCCTGGACACGATCAGGACTCGCTTCCGCAGCGTTGAAACTCAGAAGAAGGTCGCCGAAGGTTCCATTCTTAACAGCAGGCATTTAGTCGTTCGGTGCTCTTTAAGGAAGCCCGAGTGATTGCAAGCCTCCCAAAGATATCCTCACGTGCATAATGCTCGTGTTTGAGCATAGCCTCCTTTATTCTACAATGCCTGTCAAATCGTGAAAGACCTAGTTTGAAGCTCGTCGCTGTCGTTTGTTTCTGTTTGTCGCTCTAGTGGGACGTGGGAATTACAAAATACAGCCGCTAAAACATAACATAACAAGCAGAGATCGCTCGCTGGAACCGCTAAAAACGGAGCAAAAAGACACTGCGAAAGAAGTGGCACTACGAACAAGAAACCTTCTTAACGACCGAGATGACATTAGGGCACAAGGTTGCTTGACAAACAGCCAACCCACTGAATGCCCGCTCATGCAGAAGCTGATGTTGGCATTTGACCAGCTTGAACACTCACAGCCCCGACCATGGACGTGCACGTGGGGTGGTTGGGGGGGGCCCGGACCCCCGCTGATAGCCAGGAGAAGCACAAATTCAGTGAGCCAGCATTCTTTTCTTTTTTTTAGAGCACAGCTCTTAGGCGCCCGTTTCCGGCTTGAGCGGCGTCGCCGTCGCCGTCGGCGTAATTGCGCGGTAAATTTCCGCTAAATTTAGCGGGAAATTTTCCCCTAAATCTAGCGGAAAATTTTCCGCTAGATTTAGCTGGGAAATTTTTCCGCGGGAAAATTTTCCGCTAGATTTAGCAGGGAAATTTTTCCGCTAAATTTAACGGGAAAATTTACCGCTAGATTTAGCGGGGAAAATTTTCCGCTAGATTTAGCGGGGAAAATTTCCTGCTAGATTTAGCGGAAAATTTTCCCCTAAATGGAAGGCGAGCAGGAGAGGAGGAGGGCATAGCCTCCTCTCCGTACCTTCCCCTCCTCCTCCTCAAGAGCTGCGCTCTAATTCGGCGTTACAGGGAGTTGTAAACGGCTTTCATTTTTTACTCTGTGATTGCTACAAAATGTCATTAGGGCATTTATTGGGCCAGTTGTTAGGCAAAAACACTGGTGAAGGTTGGGCTCCCGGGGTCGAGCGGCCGTATGGTCACTTCTACAAAAACCTTGGGGCCCTACTTTTTGACTGACAGTAACAAAACAAAAACAAGGAAGCACAAACAAGGTCACATCTTTCAACTCGCGGTATTTATTTTGAAGGCGTACGCAGTGATGTGATGCTGCGCCAAACTGCGCCAAGGGGCTAACCCTGCTACATCCTGCTACATTTCACCAAAATATGGGTAATCTGCGCCAAGCCTGCGCCAAAGAAACAATTTAGGTTGCCTTTCAAAACCGAAACTAAACTGAGTACTGTAATTGAGCAGGCGTGTGTTATGTGATGCAAGCGGCCGCCTGGCACAAAGTACCGTGCATCAATTGTCCACCCGGTCTCGCATGGTTTTCCCGGCGTCTCGCGTTTCGCGCTCTCGTCTTGTGGGTCTCGTCTCTTGTCTCTTTTTATATTTTCAGCGATAGACGCGGATGTGTGCAGAGGCTCCGACGATAGCGTGCCAGGTACCAGCCATGCCGTCATGCTGTGAAACGAAACCACTTTTTTGCGCGGCAGGAGTTACTTTGTGAGCTGAAGCAACGGCCGTGGGAAAACTATATTTGGTCACTGCCTTTCAGTCGCCGTGGTAACGCGACGTTGAATGTTGCCGTCCTTACATCACTGCAGATATGGTACTTTCTAAAATTAAACTAAGTACCGCCGCATGTTCATCAATATTCCTGTTCTTGTTTAAATCGTACGTTACTACGAAAATCCATCTTTAATTCAAAGACTGTTCTGTCAAAGTATTGATTATCTAGATTCCTCTCGCTGGCCCTTCTTTCCAGAGGGACCTCGATACGTGAAAAATCTGCCGTGAAAGAAAGTTGATGAAGAGAAGTGAGCTAAAGCAAAGAAGGCAATGTTTGCATGCTGATCCCGCACAGCGTGCTTGTTTGTCTCGAGTTCAGTCATTGCACAAAGCGCTCTAAGAACGTTTTGCTGGTGGCTCGCAATGTCTTGCATCGATGCACTCAGGTTCTTTATTTTTTGTGTATTTAGCTTGTACCTTGTTTGCTGGCCTGGCAAGCACGCGCCGCTGGACTGTTTTTGTCGCATGATTGAAAGTTACATTTTGTGTACAATTTGGGGATAAGTTAGCGACGGAGCTGAAGGGCATGGTTTCGGTTTCGATCGGACAGCCGTTGTCTGCGCTCGCGCGACGAAGCATGCCCAACAGCAAGCCTGCGGAAGTTGGCCTCAAGTGCATGCGAACATGATTGTGTGACTGAGGCACGAGCTGGGACGCTTGCAATTCATTGCTTTACGTTTGCTTACTTTTGACGAACATCTGGCACGTCGGGAACCAGTAAAACGGTGGCAAGCGGTTTTCCGAAATTGCTTGGCAATGCCTACAGCACTGTACACTTGTGGGATGTCTGAGCAGTACAAACAGAAGCACCGAGTTCCGTCACAACACGTCACATCAAAACACAACACAACACAAAGTGCCCTTCGTTTGTACAGCACTTAAAACAAATATTTTTATTTTCCTAAGAATATTTGCTCCAAAAGCCGCTTTTGCTGCTTCAAAACACTGTTTTGGTTGCTCTGAAACGTGCGCCAAAATGGCTTAGGCCAATCACATCGCTGCGTACGCTTACCACCTGTAGAGGGATCAGTGGAAGAGGAGAAACCCAAATGATGGGGCCAGAGGATAGAAGAAGGATTTTGAAGCCAAGAGGAAAGAATGTAATAGTAGAGAGTGATAGGGGAAGCAGTAGTCCATGCGTTGAGGTCGCCACAATAATCTGTTTTCCTTAGGGTGAATCTCAAGGTTTGAGCGGGTGAGAGGGTAGCACAGCATGGGTTCTCCTCAGCTAGGGGCTGATGAAGGAATAAAATGGCTCAAAGAAGCTCTTCGGAGGACCCACGCTAGATGCCAGGTATGACGTTTATCCGCTTTCGGCTTAGAATTGGGCGATCCTCTTATTCTGGGGTGCAGCGAAAGATGGAGTACGTCGCTTTTTCACTTGGCAAAGGGAGTGACCACTCTAGCAAAAACCAAAGAAGGTTAACTGTTTAAAAAAAAAGATATTGAAAAAGCCCGGGTTATTAGGGAATAGGACTATGGCAAGGCATATTGCGACTTTGCTCTGATGCACCTGACCTTTCACCGATAGTTTGCTATGTATTTGGAAGGGACGAGAGAACCTTGGGGATGATCTCGAGTTCGCAGACGCGAGCTACCCGTACGTAATGTCTTCACAAGTTACAAAGTCCATGCAGGATGCTTCGGGTGGTTGAGCTCCTGGAAAATCTTACCAGTTTACAGATTATTACGCATTTTAAGATTGCCCGTTTCACAGCGCGCACCGAGGGCCTTGGACAGCCAGACATACATTTTAAAGCAGTGACCACATTCTTTAGTGTCGCCCTGAAAGGCTTAAAAAAAAAGTTTTAAAGTGGATTATAATTGTTTTTCTTTTTTAAGATTAGACAGTTTTTATTTAGTTTCTGCCAACTTTATTCTCTCTTTCTTTCGTCCTACTTTTCATTATAAATGTGAAATATGGACCTTGTGAGGCGATAGACTCTTCCTCATTTGTCGAGGCAGCTTGTACCTGCTGCCTTGTGCCCTGATTCAATTTTCCCATGTGTGCTTTTTTTGTTTCTGGTTTGAGCACAGTGTTGTCATGTCGTTGAGCAAACCCTCTGGAGCGCAGTTTAAAAAACTACGGGAAAAGAAGTCTGCAGAGATCGAAACCCAGCGGAAGCACCTACTAACATGGCTTCTTCAACCAGGCAAGCGACAATCTCTAAATTTTTTCTTCAGCATTTTAGAAAAGTAATGCGTACAGCCAACACCACCTATACTTCCTAGTGACCAGGTTTAAATCATAGCCGATGTGCCTGCAACTTGGGGGTAAAGAAAGGCGGCCTGAGAGTGACATCTCGGTTGTACGTGAGAAGGTGAAGGTCCAGAAATCATTTCTATTAATCAGCGTAAACATGGATTGAAGCCGAGCTCCACTTCGCTGTTCGTCTGACTCGTGTTCAAACCCTGCTTCGGTGCACACTCGGTGACTAATTGCATCGGCATCGTCGTTGTAGCACGTGCATATGACGGCACCCTGATGATTGTTTCGTAATAAGTAAACAGGCCTTGACGATGTCTAGGTGCTGCTCGTACAGTTAAGTTCACTTAAGTTCAAAATTTTTGGGACTGTCCAAATTGCGGATATATTTATTTACATTGGAACCTCACAATGTATCTTTCAGTTGCCGAAGTTTTATATCAAAATTTATTATTACAAATGGGTAATTTTCCAAAATGTCTCTGTATGCTGTAGGAAGCCTTTCCATGCACACTTTGGTTTTTTCAAAAGCTTTCTATACTTCGTCTGACCCTGACTTGTACTGCTTCAACATTTCATTGGTTCCATTTCCTATTTTTATCTATTCCAGTGTATTGTTATTGCTTCCAAGTGCCCCTATTAATTTCTGCGTGCAATATTTCTTGCATATATTTAATGTTTGTGACAACTGCGTGAGCGCTTCTTGAGGAAGAGTGCTCGTGCAGCCAACCTTTCGCAAAGTTATCTATGCCGCATAAAGTACAGCGCGAGTGTAGATGCACGCGCCACATGTAAGATACTAGTTTCTGCAGCGTTAGCTCTTTGGAAGTAAAAAATATAATATAAAACTAATGGCACTTCGTATGTGCATTCATCAGTGCATTTTTTCATGATTTAATTCAAAACTTTAATACAAAGAAGGCGAGCGTGCGCAGCTTGTGTGACGATACACTCATGCTGGGCGCTTTGTGGCACGGATGATTGAGCAAAGGGCCAAACATCGCGCATTGCGGCCAATGACAGACTTTTGTGTTCATTGCGTCGTGTCGCGTTGTGCGGCGCAGTGCCTCCTCATTGGCTTGTTGCAAGAGTCGCCTTGCAAGGCGCCATGTTTGGAATCGTCTTTAGACATTGCTCACTAAGGTGACTGATCCTCATGAGGCCTCATCTTTCTCCACCCATAGAGTCAACAGCTTGGAGTTTTTTATGCGTAACGTTGTTGTCTGCCAGTATCTTTCGAACATTTAATTTTATTATTTTATTATTAAAACAAAATTTTTAATTATTAAAACGAATAGACACAAAGCACTCCATAGCTGTCATAACTTGTAGGAGTATCAATTATGCCAATATAACTAAGTTCTATAACCTTGTATCAAACATTAATTGGGATGATTTATACAGGGAAAGCAATCCAAGTATATGCTACGACATTTTCATAACTAGGATTAAAGAATGCTATGACGAAGCGTTTCCTTGCGAAATCTTAAAAAACACAAGAATATAAGAAAACCATGGATTACTCATGATATGTATAGAAGAATAAGACGGCGAGATAAACTCTATGATATTTATCAAAACAAGAGATGAGTCGGTGTTACGCGAATATAAACAAATAAGGAATAAGTTAAACGCAGACATTAAGAAAGCACGTAAGCAGTATTATGGTGATAAATTCGCGTCCGTTTATAATGATCCTAAAAAAGTATGGAACACTGTGAGGTGTCTTACCTCCCAGCTCCACAATTTACTTCCAAATGAACTGGTAATTGATGGTATCTCGTATTCAAATTCCTTCCTTGCTAACAAGTTTAACGCTCACTTCTTAAGTTGCGACGCCTGCCCCACTACATCCGCACCAAGTAGAAGCTTCGAGCCTTATATGTCGCCAGCTGCAACTGCAAATTCAGTTTTCCCTGCCCTGTGACGGAGGCAGAGATAACGAGGCTCCTCCAGAATTTAAGTAATAACACCGCGGCCGGATCAGATGATATAAAGCGGTTACCGATTCACCGTATTTACTCGCAAAATGAACACACTTTTTTTCCCGAAAAATCGAGGCAAAGTTGGGGGGTGCGTTCATTACGCGAGGTAAAATTTTTGCGTCCTTATTTACTGGCACAATGAACGGACCTTTTATCCCGCAAAAATCGACGTAACTTCTTATCTCTTTGCGCGCGGCGCGCGACTCCAAAACCAAACTGCGATGCGCAAAAAAAAAAAATGCTCCTCTCAATGTTTTTTTTTTTTTTCTTCCTGCCTTTTGCAAGTTGTTTTGTTTGCCCACCCTGCCCATGCATTCGTGACCTCGCTGCACCAGGATAGAAAAGTGCGTTCATCTCGAGGGCTCCTCGCTTCTCTTTCCAAAGTGCGAGGAGGAGGCAGGCGAGGGCAGGATCTTCCTTATGTGCGCTTTGCTTAGGCGAGGGCTTCTCCGCTTTTCTTTCTTATCTCCTTGCGCGCGGCGCGCGACCCTGAAACCAAACTGCGTTGTGCAAAAAAAAGAAAAAAAAAGCTCTTTATGTTTTTCTTTTTTCTTAAATCCGTGGATTGTTTTTTTTGTTTGTTTGCCGTCTTTCGCAAGCTGTTTCGCTTTGCTTTGGCGAGGGCTTCACCGCTTCTCTTTCCTAACTTCTTGCGCGCGACGCGCGACCCCAAAACCAAACTGCGCTGTGCAAAAGAAAAAAAAAAAGTTTCTCTTGTTTTTTTCTTTAGGTTCCGTGGATTTTTTTTTTTGCGCCTTTCGCAAGCTGTTTTGTTTCGCTTTGCTTAGGCGAGGGCTTCTCCGCTTCTCTTTCTTAACTCTTTGCGCACGGCGCGCAACCCAAAATCCAAACTGCGCTGTGCAAAAAAAAAAAAAAAAAGCTCTTTTTAATGCTTTTTTTTTTGCTTCCGTTGGATCTTTTTTTATTTTTTTAACGCCTTTTACAAGGCGTTTTGTTCGCTCACGCTGCCCATGCATTCGCGACCTCGCTGCACCAGGATAGAAAAGTGCGTTCATTTCGCGCGTGGGGGAGGGGGTCAAAATTTTGACGTCCGAGTTGGGGGTGCGTTTATTACGCGAGTGAAAAAAAAGTCGAAATTTTGAGAGCCGACTTGGGGGGTGCGTTCATTACGCGAGTGCGTTCATTGTGCGAGTAAATACGGTAAAGGGATACTTCAACGAAATTTGAAATATATCCGTCGTGTTCAAAAATAGGTTGAATATGATCCACAATATCCGTAAATGACAATCGCACGTTTGTATTTTGAGCCTGGTGGCTGTATTTTTTGTTATAAACGGCCCACTCTAGCAAGCGCTCGGAGAAGGCCCAGCTTAGAGCACGTGACATCCGACGCAATCGTGACGTAGGTCGTCTCGGGACGAGCAAAGCTACGGCGAGGCTGACGTCGAGGGGATGGCCTAGTCGTTCCAGCCACCGAAGCGGCTGCTTTTGTACGAATTTTGAGTGACGGGTTAATCTTTTATAATCTTGTAGGGGGACAATAGCTACTTCTGGAACACACAAAAGGGATTCTCGGGAAGACGGGAGTTCCTCCTTCCCCTCTTCTCTCGTCGTGGCCGGAGGCGAGACACTCACCGTCACTAGCTGTCAAGGTTCCTAGACGGGCATTACAAACGAGGCGTTAGCGACATCCACCAGGTGCTCTTTGCTAATCGTTTAATTCGTTTTAAAATTCCTTTTCGTGACTTTTTTAACAAGATATTGGTGTGTTCGATGTGATACTGCTCCTTTGAACACATATAGACCATAAAATAAGCGCTGAAATTTTGTTGTAGTATCCCTTTAAAGCAGTCACGCACTTTATAAGCTCCCCTCTAGAGCACATCTTTAACACGTCGTTATTGACTGGTATATTTCCAGAAAAAATGAAACTTGCCAGAGTTTGTGTTATACATATAGGTGATCCACGCAACAATATAAATAACTATAGGCCAATTTCTGTGCTACCTTTATTTTCAAAAATTCTAGAGCAGGTAATCAATGTTAGGCTTTCAAGTTACCTTGAAAACAATAACAATTGTTAAGCAACAGTATGGCTTCCAGAAAAAAAAATCCACGGGAAAAGCCTTGCTATATATTCAAAGATAAGCTAATAATAGTTTTGAAAATCAATGATATACAGTAGGAATTTTTTTTGGATTTTCGCAAGGCATTTGATTCGATTAAACATGACATTCTTCTTAAAAAGTTGACGCACTATGGTATAAGGGGCACAACTTCGAACTTAATTCATAGCTATTTATCTGCACGATCGCGATATGTAAAAATCAATGAGTATGAATCGCAACTAATGAAAATAAATTATGGTGTGCCTCAGGGGTCAATTTTGAGACCATTACTTTTTCTGTTGTACAGTCGGCACGGAATGAAACGCGAACAGTAGGTGCATGGTTTTCGCTAGATGCTGCACCACCTGAACCAGATGGGAGCTGCAAGAAGATGGCTCCTCCTTCGATGTGTTAGACTCTTGCTCAGTGCATCCAAACCTTCGGTGTTGCGTCTCTAGGTGACTCGGCGTGGGTCGAAAACCATGCGCTCCTTGTTCGCGTTTCATTTCGTGCCGACTGTACATAAATGACATAGTAAACATTCCGCGAACTCCAGATATTATACTTTATGCAGACGACACTAATGTGTTTTTTACTGATAAGGATCTTAGTGTAATAGAAGGTTTATTAAACATTTGGTTACGCGAACTTGCGCTGTGGCTAGAGTCTAGTCAAATAGAATTAAATATTAACAAAACAAAATATGTTATTTTCAAGCCTGTGCATAAGCAACCTCTGTAGTAGCTTCTCGGTACAATTTAGAAACTCAGAATTAGAAAGAGTGTCCTCCCTAAAATTTTTAGGTGTCTGGTTCGAAGAAACCTTAAGCTGGAAAGATCACATCAATCATATTCGCTCTAGTATATCCAGATCTATTGGAATCTTGTATAAACTTAAACATCTCCTTCCTTGTTGGCTTAAGTGCCAGCTCTACTACAGTCTTGTACAATCTCATTTACATCATTGCTTACTAGTTTGGGGGACCACAATGAAAACAAATCTAGATAGACTGTTCGGCCTACAAAAAAAAAGCTGTTTGTTGCATTGAAAACCTTCACTATACCGATCATTCAGCCTCAAATTTTGTAAAATATCGAATTTTAAGTATCCATCAGCTCTTTATTTTAAAACTAGCGATGATAATATACCGCGAGTACAGCAGTGACCAAAATGAATTTTGTGAGATCTACCACCCTAAAACAACACAATATATTCTAAGAAATGAAATATATACAAAGCCCGAAATACGGACAAATTATGGCTCCCAAGCTCTAGCGTATAAAATACCACAGCTTTTGAACGATCATCCAAGTGTTTTTGAATTAATGAGGAATGCTACTTCCCTTATCGCCTTCAAAAGTAACATGAAACGTTATATTTTACAATAGGCAATAGCGTTTTGGTTATGCATATGCATTGGGTTGAATTGTGTATAATCAGCTCTGACCACCGTTATTCGTGATAATTCGCTTGAAAGCTCCTAGCTCCTGCCAAGTCGTATTTTGCTTGTCGTGTGGTTTAATAATTCACTTGTTTTCGTGCCTACTTCGTGCAGTGACCGATTGTTTGATAAGATTTATTGTCGTTTTTACTTGTGTTCATTTCTAGTCTCTTTTGATTCTTTGCTGAGCAATGTGTAGGGTGGTGGGGCCTCGTCAGGTAAATCTGTTTACCTTTTGCCCCTCCACCTGAGACTCAAGGAGTCCAAATAAAGATTATTATTATTATTATTATTATTATTATATGCTTTCAGTAATATGTCGATGTGTAAAATTATAACCCAGCAAGTTGTAGAAAGTTAAAGGACACTAAGGGCACTTGAGACATCGGCGCTTGATTGCATTAATCCCCACTGCGTTCGCTTGAGATGGTGCGAGCTTTCATTGTGAGGGGATTATCGTAATCCTTTCACAATAGACGCTGACCTTCCTCGACGACGCGCAGCGCATCCAAACGCGAATGTCTGAAGCACCCTTAAATGTTGACACCCATGAATTTGTATCTGCTGAATAAAGGATGCTGGTTACCAAGTACCTGACATGGAAAGTGATGTCAAACTTATAATCTATACTTTCTTTGACTAAAGATTATACACTGTGTTTCACGTAAGAGTGAATGGTCGCTTAATGTAGAAACTATGTATCCTACTGAAATAGGGTAAGCACCATGTTAGTCAGAGTGAAGGGACCTATTTGATGGGGCACATAGCGTTTACGGTAATCAATTTGTTAGCTAGTTTTGCATAATTAACTTTTTAATTATGAGACGTAAGCACAAAGTTTCAATTAGAAACTTGCTGGAGATTATCGAAAACCACTAAATCAGTCAATTTTAGAAAGATTAAGAGCGCGAATGAAGTGTTGGTGTTGTAAAAAGTGTTGCCACTTCGGATGCAGGCACAAGGCTGGTGGAGCGAAAATCCGGACAATAAGAAACGAGAAATCTTCGCAGGCGCGAAGCATTTTGGAGCATTTTTGGGCCACAGAAAAATGGTGCATGTACTCCCAATCTTTCTGAATGTGACTTATTAAGTGGTTTTGGATGATGCCCAGAATGTTTCTAATTGGAACTGTATGTTTATTTTCACTAAATGAAGAGTTCATTAAGACATGTCAGTGAGGCACCCAATTGCTCAAGCAACCTTGTTGTGGCCACCGATTCGGGCAAGCTAAAGGGCATTAAAAGTGCCCTAACCCAAGTTTCCTTCTTTTAATATTTTTGTCGCTCTTCCATGATACGCCCTGTATATCCCTTTATAAGGCGCGAGCAGTCCTTTATTAGTTCACTTATTTTTTTTATCAAAAATGCCTTATTGAAAAAGAAAGAGAATGTTTAAACCAAGTTACATTGTTCTGCAACAAAATTCAGAGGCACAGTTGGTGGGACAACATATGTCCCACTACCCTCTAAGCACCAGAAACTGAAGTGGGACAGCATGTATGTCCCATTGCCCACGTGGGACATTGACAAAAAATGACGAGTGCCCTCTCTTTGAGTTCACTTGGACAAGTGAAAGGAGGAGAAGCACCCAACACACAAAGGGACGTCGCAGGTGCAGCACACAAATCTTGTGCGGACTTCCTTGCTCTTTGTGGAGCACCACTGACACCTTCTCCTCTTGGAATTCTTCTTAGGGAAGTGATCTCTTCCCTCAAGAGGAATTTCATTTGGCACCCCAGTAATTAACGACCCACTACGGCGTCCTTGTTTTTTTTGGAAACCTACTTGTGACTTTCTGCCAGTGCGGAAAGTCTGCCTCTTGATCAGTTGTCGCCCGAGAAGCACCTTGAAGTGCAGCAAGGCCACATCGTCGTCGCTGTGGAATGCCGTGTGTTGCACAATTAGAAAATTGCTGCATCGACAAGAAAGTAAAAAAAAATACGATGCCATCACTTCTTGTATTGTCAATCGACCGAATAGGCATTGCGCTTTTGATCGAAACAGTCTACGCCCCCACCCAGCGGTTGTAGTCCTTGACTGACATCGGGCCTGTAACCTGAATCTTCTTTACGCAGGGAAGCTTCCTTTTATCGAAGCTTGTTCTTCAGGGTCATAAAAGTTGAACATCATGTTCACATTTTTTGTGTCTCGCCATTGGTAAGCCAACACTGGCCCTTTTGATCGGTAGAGGTACTCTCCACAAGAAAGCTTGTTGTCAATTTTGACTTCTGGGGGCAGGTCTCGTTTGTTGGTCCTGAATGTGCCACAGCCAAACACTCCTCGTTCTCGTAGTTGCAGGAGCAGTTTGGTTTACGAAAAAGAATTGTCGAAAAAACTTGGGATCCTTCCTCCACTATATTCTCCGTTAGCGAGAGAACGACATGTTCCCTAAGAGTCTGATCAGTGGGCCTTTCTCCGTTGCGTCATTGATATACTTTGAATCGGCAGCGGTATCCAGTCTCACTGTCGGCGAGGCTCCAGAGTTTGTA
Organism: Ixodes ricinus; assembly: GCA_037355805.1. Lineage (NCBI taxonomy): Eukaryota > Metazoa > Arthropoda > Arachnida > Ixodida > Ixodidae > Ixodes > Ixodes ricinus. Next base: position 29,159 of record JAZHYW010034676.1, on the reverse strand, counting down.
CCCCCGTTTGATTTTCGGTTTCATCGGCATGTATTGTTTCATTGCTGATCGACCCTTGAAAAGAATCAGATTCTTCAACCGCGACGTGAAAGGACGGGCTGTATACATTTAGGAAATTCTTGTTGATGGCTTTGATAAGAGGTCGCACTTTGTAGCACCTGTCACATCCTGGCGGGGTCCGCTCTTGTTGCTGCGTGTTGTCATTCAGGTGCCAACTGCTTGTGATTTATTGATAACGCTTGAAGATCATCACGCGCGAGATTTCCTTCACAATGAAGAGCTGATCTGAGCTCCGGTACAGGTAGACTTGGGGCAAGGAATGAATACTCATAAGAATGAGCATGCCTATGTGGGCTTTCAGCTCCCTCACTGAGAGTGGCTCCCAGTTCGCTTTTCCCACCTGATCACCATACCGGTTTGTCTCTGTGACAAATATTGTCCACACTTCTTCATCAAAAGAACGAGAGCATGTTGGTGAGAGCATGTTCGAGGTTTTTCAGTGACCTTTTCAGGAATGTCTTGAGGTTACCCAGCTATCCATACCATGGACGGTGATGGCATCCCATTGAAATCGCCGTTCTGACTAGCATCTGCTTCAGGCTGGACACGCGTCTTCTTGCTACGTCTTTTTGCTTGTACGACTTTTGGCCTCTTCGCTGCTTGTTCGTTCATATCATCGCTTTCTGATGACTCTGCTCGAGCCAAAGCTGATGTTGAGGGCATTTGTAAATCGTCATCCGAGTCGCCGGACGCGTCGCTCGCCGAGTCGTCCGGAAGGCTAAAGAACAGTTCTAAAGCCTCCTCGTCTGTGAGTTTTCTTTTTCCTATAAAGGAAAAAGCACTAATAGATTTTCTGACATTAGATGGAAGCTCCGGCAGCTGTTAGAAAGAAAAATATCGCAACAGCAGGAACGACGAGCCACCTAATAACATTGGCTGTAAAAAGATTGTTGCTAAGCCTAACGAATTCACACCTGCCTGTACATCATCAACACTATAAACCCATGTGCCATCTAAAACGTGCTAATACTTTATTCCCCTACTCCTTACATGCTTAGGAAGACGTAAAGCGTAAAGGGCAACTTAGTTAACATTCGGGAACCAAGGATGTTTCTTCCGAAAAATGGGCACCAACGGATCCCTGTTTCGAAAACCGATGGCAAAAGCAAGTACATGTTTTCAACCTTCCGCCATCTCATGAAGAAAACGAAAACTGAGGAAAAGTTGCATTTGACATTCATAGATGGCGCTAAAGGAGAAGATGGGACGCCGGTGACCCACGAACCCCAAGAAACTCGATTGAACCAATTCTCACGGGTGGGACGATGTGTCCCACTGTCTCACAAAGGGATATATGGAATGTATTAGCGCTCTAGCTTACCCTTATTTTTGTTTTCGATGTGCCTTACCGACATATGCGCACATCGGAGCCTCAGGTGAGGCGAAACATAATACTCACAAAGTAAGCAGCTTTATTGCTAAAAGAGTATAGCTAAATAATTTGCATTAAAATAAAATTGTACGAACATGCAAATAAAATGGTCCGAAATAAGTAAAAACAAATTCACGAGTGTCGCTCGAACCAAAATTATTGGGGCGGATTAAAAAGTACCTAGATAACATTTCACCCTTGACTTCAAGCCCAAACAGACACTGCGGCTCCAACTTCGGTATATACGGCGTGAGTCGGAGAGCGCGATTTCCTTTTGATGGAGTGACATGATTTAACTTTTTGACTGATTAAGTAGTAAACAGCGGCATATTTTCATTCAAATTATGAAAATATACAGTAATACCTCGTTAACTCGAAGTCACAAAAACTGTGAAAAAATTCGAGATAAGCGAAATTTCGAGATAAGCAAAGTACCGGAATTTTTTACCTCTGATCGCGCGATGTTCTAAATAAAACTTCTAACAATCGCGGCATCATCAACTTTTCTGATGAGAGCAACTTTCCTCTCAAGCGTCAGTGATTTGCACTGTTTGGGCTCTTCCATCTTCACGGTCAATCGAGTCACACGCCAACATCAGAGAATTCACAACCGATGACCGAATCGAACACTTCACCCTTACTCGTGTGGCGCCAAAAGACTTTTTTGAAATACACAAAAAAAGGCGGACAAGCAGCAATGAGCAGAACATTTGAAACCCTTGAAACGAATGAGACACCTCTGGGAAACACGAGACTCACGACGACCGGACCTGGAAGGGAAACGGAAGAACCCAGGAGCAAAGAGAAAACGAAAGACAGAGTGGAACAAAACACTCGAGGGAAAGGCGGCACTGAACTGCAGGCATCCCGGCTTGTGAACGATTAGTTTGTCCAAATGAAAATCGTAAAAAAAGAAAAAAAGAAAAGACGTTTTTGAGTCGCACATTTCTTTGCGTCTCCGTACATCGCACCCGCGGTCATTTTTTTTGTTTCCTTGCGCTTCCGCTTTTTTTTTTTTGCGCATGCACGCTTTTTTGTTTATTTTTTGCGGCAGTTTTTGTTGTTTATTGTGTGTTTTTTTGCGATTTTCGCTGACGAGATTTCGAGATATCCGAAATCCGTCATGAAAACCTTTCGAGATAAGCAATGACAAAATACATTGTGCCTATGGGAGCTCATTCCATGACAAGGAAATTTTACGACTTAACAACTATTTCGAGATAGCCGTGTTCGAGTTAACGAGGTATTACTGTACCACCTCTATTGAACCTTAAAATAGTTTGCCTATATACTTCGCACACAAACACTAAACGATTTTTGGGGGCCTTTGTGACCTTCTAAAGGGTACAACAGCTTATGCACCATCACCATAGCCGACTTTCGCTTTTTACTAATAATTATATCTCTCTTGCCTAACCATAACTTTTCTTTACCTGCGGTATTTTACTAACATATTAGGCTACCTTTTTCTGCTAGGAAAATTAAATGATTTTTAGTCGAAACGAGTCGGTTTTGTGTGCCAGCCATTAAAACGGTACAATAGTTTTCTATAGTTTTTCTTTTATTTGTTTGCTGTCCAGCTGACAAGAAGCGAAGAGCAACACGAACCATGTGCTCAGGAAAAGCTGTCCTGGCAACAGCAAGCTGATGACTGTGCCACAAGGTCCAGCGACACCGGTAGTAAGTGGCCAGATGAACTCCAGGAGCCATTTCAACGCCTTCGAGCAACCAGAAGCACGTGTCGGACGACGACTTGTCACGGGAAATGCCGACTAATGACATAGACAAGCAAGCCAGGCAAGCACGCGGACCTTTCCAGCCTCACCTCAGCAGTGATGGAAGTGCTGTGCCATTTGCGCCAAACTGCGCCAGAAGAAATAAGCTGCTACATGCTGCTCCAAAGGCTGTATTTGTGCACAGTTGGCACCATATCTGTGCCAAAAAAGAGTTGTTCTTGAAAAGGAAACTGAAAGTGTCTGGCATTCTTGGCGATGCCACTGAAAATGAAGAAAGTACAGTTGTTTTTAGGATGCCTACCGTACTTATTCGATTATAAGACGGACACGATTATAAGACGAGGACCCACTTCAGAACATCGCAAAAAAAATAATAATCACGCATATAAGGCGAACGGTGGGCTTACCTTTATTTACTAACAATTACTTAACACAGTTCTCAAAAACGAACAGAAAGTTATCAGTCACTATCGTCACTTTTTCCGGATGCCGCTTTGTCGCTGCTCAGCAGCCACACGTCGTCGTCCTCGCTCCCGTTCATCGCGTTTGAAATGCAGCATTTTCGAAAGGAGGCCAACACCGTCTGCGCGGGAATGGCAGCCCACGCATCGGCAACCCACTGCGCCAAAGTCGCGAGGCTCGCGCGTTTTAGACGTCCGGTCGGCGTCGGAGACAGTGCAGCGTTGGAGCTGCTCATCCACTCTTGGTACAGCCGTCGTACATGGTCTTTGAACGGTTTGTTCAAGCAAACATCCAACGGCTGCAACTGGCTTGTCATACCGCCTGGAATGACGACCAACTCTGTGCGAACGTCCTTCAGCTTCGTTTTTACCGGGAGAGTCAGGTGGCCCCTAAACGCATCCAAAACGAGCATGGACGGAAGGTTCATCAGGCTTCCTGGCCGTCTGCACCAAACATTTTTTATCCAGTCGAGCATGAGCTCTTCGGTCATCCAGCCTTTTTCATTGCACCGTATGACGACGGACTTCGGAAATGACTCATTCTTGGGAATAGTCTTCCTCTTAAAGATAATGAACGGGGGAAGCTTCCTCCCGTCCGCCGTGCAGGCAAGCATCACTGTCGCACGGCTCTTCTCGTGCCCCGTCGTGCGAATGCGCACTTCCTTCGCACCCTTCTTGTCCACTGAATAATTCGAGGGCATATCGAAGTAAATGGGGGTTTCGTCCGCGTTCCCCATTTGCCCGAGAAGAAATGGTGTTTTCTTTCTCAATGCGATGATGTACCGCTGATAGGACAGCAGCTTTTCTTTGTAGTCGTCAGGAAGCTTTTGCGCAACCGATGTCCGGCGGCGCAGAGAAAAGCCAGCTCGCTTCATAAATTTCTGCGTCCATCCTCTGCTCACTTTGAAGACTGCCCGTGACAGACCTTCTTCGCTGGCGATTTCTCGGGCTTTGATCTGCAGGATCTCCATTGAAACGAGCAGATGCTGTGCTCTTCTTTCTTTTACAAACGCAGCGAGTTTCTGCTCAACTACTGGGAACCTGCCTTGCCGTGGTCCCCGGAAAGCCTTGCGCGTGCCCGCTGTTAGAAATCATTCTGGGCTCGCCACTTTCGGATATTACTTTCGTGAACGTCGAGCTGGCGACCCGCAGCACAATTTCCAACACTTTCGGCGAGCACAATCGCCTTTCTCTTGAAAGCGGCGTCGTACTGCACGCGGTGCTGCTTCTGTCGCGGCATCTCTGGTGACGCTCCAAGCCGAGGAATCATCAAAAGGTCGATTCCAGCCAAGTTGAGCATTTTAGCACGACAAAACAAGAGAAAAACGTTGGAAACGTGACCCGGAACAACGGGGAGCAAGAGCAGCAAGAGATGGATGGGTGGATGGAGATACAACCCTCGCCCAGAGCCGTATATGTAGAGAGTTTGGTCAATGGGAGGTGCGGGCAGAGCCAGGGCGTGCGTCAGATTCGGAAAGAGGGCTTGGCAAGCTCTCTTGACCAACCAGAAGCCGAAAAGAATCCCCTAGCGGTGGTAGCAAGAAACAGCTCTGATCAAAAGTCTATGTTCGTAAATGGTTTTAATAAGCACGTAAGAGTGAAGTGTAGTAACTCTTCGTGGTTGAAAATAGGCGCTGCATGTGTCGCTCCGCTCAACTCTGTCTTTGCTCGGACAGAGTGTGACCGCTCGGACGGCAGATTTCTGCCCCTCAGCGCTTGGCGTACGCAATTATGTCGATCGTTCCGCTAGTCGCACTCTTCCACCCCTTCCACCATCATTTTGGATGAGCGTGATTGAAACATCACGTGTACCATATTTTCAGTCATTAAGAGCTACTCTCAATGCAGTTATCACGGTTTGTTTCTCGCGACCACCGCCAGGGCTATTATTTCCGGCTTCTGGTTGGTCACATTCGAATTTCTGAAGATGCCCTGGGACACGCCTCGAAGCCGCTATTCGGCCAATGAGCGCCTCGCCTCAATTTGTCTCCTATACTTCCCGTAACGAATGGCCAAACTCTCTACCTAGTGACGGCATACTGCCCTCGCCTAGCTCCCGCATGGACGAAAAAGAAAGCCGTTGTAGCGGGCGGCAGCTCGCGCCACCTCGCGCCACCTAGCGACAACTTTTACACCTGAAACACGTTCAGATTTGATTGCCATGAAAAAAATTTGAATATAAGACGGCGGTGGACTTTTACTAGTGATTTTCTCTAAAAAAAGCTTGTCTTATAATCAAATAAATACGGTAAATACTATGTGCGAAGGGTAGGGCTTTGTGAATATTCGAATTTTCGAATAGTAGTTTCAAAAATTACGCTATTTGATATTCGCTTTAAAATGAACTGTGATATTCATACTTTCGAAGTGTTGATCGCGGCGGGTTAGCACCCTTGAGTACGCTTCTCCTCAGGCACCGGTGTACTGCGGAGAAGCAATACCCGTGGAGCTGACACCACAATCTCTCGACTCGCTTGGCCGCATCTCAGCCGTGTGCTTAGGCGAAAAACACACCTTCAAAGTGGTATAGTGCTTGTGCAACTGGCTTTTATGCAAATGTGTATGTTAGCCAGCGATGTTCTAACAACTTGTGTTCATTATTTGTGCTTGTTTTTTAAAAAATTCAGACTCGAAGAAAATTTGTTTATATAGCAAGAAGATTTATAAATCCCCTCAATTAGGTATGTCAAGTATGTCATTTACTTGCCATCTCAATGTAGCTATTGGACTTTCTGAGGCCACAACCTATAAATATAGCTACCTAGATTAAATTTAACAGAACTCATAAGTGGGCAATTAGAAGCTTCGTAACAACCTTTGCGAGTTCAGCTGAATTTTCATTTATGCATGGTGTAGGAGTAGTGAAAGGCGTGGAGAAAGGTGCAAAAACTATTCAATATTCAATTTAAAATTATTCGGCCAAAACCGCTATAACTTTGAATTTGCTTCGAATCCAAAATCTATTCTTTGCAGATGCCTAACGAAGAGTTGTGTTTTTGTGCGAACGATGCTCACATTGATTGCAATGAACAGCTAGCGCTACTCGTTGTGATCGGTTAGAGAAGCTATGTGCTCCGCTTAGCTGCTCTATGAACAGTAGCAGATGAAATACGAGCGAGGGCAGTGTGAGACACATTCAACACAAAAGTGTCCTTGTGATGTTGAACTCGCGACAATTACATGACCGTGATACAAACCGTACAAAGTAGCCAAAAACATTTTTTATGTCAAAACGCAGACTGAAGACGCCATCGGTACTCCTAATACGTTAAAATTGAGACATTGCAAATTTACCCACATATCATAGTTCAATAAATAAAAATATATCTGTAGCAGCTAGGTCCCCTATAGGTATGACAATTTAAATAATCTCCCAAAAATCCAACAACTGTAGTTTGTTTCACAAGCTAACTTTCAAAGAGATCATATAACATTTTCTGACATGAAAGCTCAAAATTGTGTGCTACGAAAGTGGGAACCTGCTCCAAAGCCCCTTTTTCTCTGCTACAAGAGCTGCTCCAAATCACCACGTGTCAGTTCCACCGCTGCCTCAGCAGCTATGCCAAAACAGGAGCCAATAATCGGAAGTGCTGTTTTTGTGTACACTGGTTTAAAAGTTTTACTGACTTGAATGTAGTCTAGTGAAAGACGCAGGATTTTGCTTTTCTTGTCGCGCATTTCCGCCAGGAAGGGTATATTGCCGCGCGCGCAGCTGTCCAAGTAGGCAGTGCAGCCATGGCCTAACGGTTATCGTGCTTGCCTTCCACGCGAAGAGCCAGGGTTCGATTCCTGGGAGGGACGCATCTTTCATTTATTCTTGCATTTTAGTGTTCTGATAAATTCGAGAATCCTGTTGCTTGTTCGAGGTCCGAATGTTCTACACGTCGAACCTCCATCGCTGATTGTTTCAGAAGCCCACGCGTGTCATAAGGGGCTCCGCCTGCCGAGCCGCATTCAGTCTTGCCCAGCGTTCGATCCTGCTGTTATGCCGACTTTGACGCCCGCGACTCTCTGTTGTTATCTTCTATTTAATTTTGTTTGGGTACAAGTTCGCCTCATTAAACGTCTATTTATTCCTGTTTATTTGTTATTCTTTTGGTCACCACCCGTGACAATATCGAAAGGGAACCCGTACTCGTTATTTGTGTCGACTGGGTTTCGAACCTGGAAAAAGGTGATAGAAAGATTTAATCAGAATGAAAAATCTGAGGGCCATGTAAACAGTGTCGTGTCCTGGAATCGCTCCGAGGCAAGCAGAACAATTGCTTCTATGCTAGATGAAAGCGCTGAACGACGAGCGGGTCAAGTTGAAGAAAAACGCGAACAAAACCGTGAGATGTTGAAGCATCTAACTGACATTATAGTTCTTCTCGCGAAAGGGGGCAGGCCATTTAGAGGGCTCACTGAGAAGGACGGAAGTGCTGAACAAGGTATCGTCTTAGACATAGTTAATCTAAAAATTGAAGACGTTTACAACACCCTGTCACGCCGAATTAGAGTGCAGCTCTTGAGGAGGAGGAGGGAAGGGTACTGAGGGGAGGGAATACCCCTCCTCCCTCCTCTTCACCCTCGTGCTCCCTGATACTCCTCAACCTTCTCCCCTCCTCCTTCCCTCAAGCTTGTCCCCTCCTCCCCTCCTCCTCCTCCCTCCTCCTCCCCGTGCGTTGCATCATGGGAAATGTCCCATAATGCACCACGCGGGACCCTCCTGACGTCACACATGACGTCACAAGGGTCCCGCGCGGTGCATTATGGGACATTTCCTATAATGCACTGCGCGGTTATGCCGACGGCGACGCCACTCAAGCCGGAAACGGGCGCCTAAAGCTGCGCTCTAAAAAATATGATCCTGTGTTGCGTGATCACCTCTGAGTCAAGTCCAAAAAACGCCTCCTACACCAGCAACAGAATATGAAATATCATAGAGTCACTGCATGAAGCTATTGTTGACAGTTATGTGAAGCTACAGTTGACAATTATGTGTTATTGTCTGTTGTGGATTTTAAAATTCCTGTATATTTGTATATTTTTTTGTATATGTGCCTGTTTCTGCTCCGAGTGCTGTAAAAGGGGCTGGAGCCTCGTCAGAAGACAACTCGTCTTCTTTTGCCCCAGCCCCCAGACCCTTTTTTGTGTCTGAAATAAAAGATACATACATACATACATACATACATGATGTCTTCGATAATCCAGTGCGTTCAAGGGAACAATATCTCGCTCATGTGCGACGAAACAAGTGACTGCGGTCATCACGAGCAACTCTCTGTTATGCAGCATTTTTGCGAGGTCAAGAGCAGGCCAGTTGAGGTATTTCTCGGTCTTGAAAGGCTTGCTTCTTTAGACAGCGGCTCGGTGTTTTCCATGCTGCAAGCAGTTCTCACTGGTCTCAAGGTTTCCTGGGATTCCGTGAGCTCTGTCTGCTTTGACGGGATCTCTACTTTGTCAGGACATGTTTCTGGTGTTTAAGCTAAGTGCAAAGAGTAGGACAATAAGATTGTATAGATTCACTGCTATTCCCACTGCTTAAACCTGGTGTTTGTAGATGGATGCTTGTCACAAGCCGGAAACGGAATGTTGTTTCGATTTTTTTGGCACAGTACAGCTTCATTGAAAGTTGTGCTATACGTTTGTCCACAACTAGTAGGTGGGCATGTCGGGCTGAAGCTGTAAAGGCCGTTCAAGAGAGCTACACTGAACTGTCGAGTGCGGTCATTGAGATTGTAAATTCAACGAAGAACCTAGAAACGAGAGCGAAAGGCAAGGGACTTCTCTCTCAGTTGCTGAGCTTTGACTTGCATTGCTGCTTGGAAATCGCTCGCCAGTTTTACAGCTTATTTTGAAGGTTAGCAGGGCTCTCCGGGATTCTAACAACAATCTAACTACTGCACTCAATGGCACTGCAAAACATGAGAGACGATGAAACAGTTTTTGAGATGTTTTCCAAAGCTTCTTCGATTTGCGAGACGAATAAAATCGAGATACCTGACGTTCGAAGAAGAAAAATCTCAAGGTGATTTGACCAAAATTGGGCAAATAATGTATCTATGCTACGAAAGATGAAGAGTTTGGTGTGTATGTGTTATTTCCTATGCTTGACACCTTTATTCAGGGTATCGAGGAAAGGTTCACGCAAGAGGCTTTTGAGCTTGTATGTGCCATGCAGAACCTTTTGCACCTCTCTGCAAACGATGAGCAAATAGCTCTTATTCGTAGCTTTTTTGAGACGGCTCCTGACAACTTCCGGGCTGAAATACGGCTTCTGATGTCTCGAACCAGCAACGAAAATGTGAACAGCATGACCACCTATGACTGGCTGGATTCACTTCGAGAAAATGGAATGGGCAAATCTGTGCTCAAAGATTTTTCTCGTGTTCTTAAGCTTTTTTCTACAATTCCTGTCACTAGTTGCTCATGTGAAAAAACATTTTCCTAGCTGACAATTGTAAAAAACCAAGATGAGATCCACTGTGTCGCAGGAACGGCTTCGCTGGCCGATGCTGCCTTCTGTTGAGCAGAAAATCGCAGCTTCAACCAGTGTTGAGAATATTTCAAAGTATTTCACAACGAAAACACGCAAACTTTTGTTACGAACGTGTCTCATACTGGCGGCGATGACGGTCCTGTTACTCCTGTCGCCGTCCGTATCTAGGTTCGATTCTCACGTGTTTATTGTTTTTGTACAGTTATTGTTTGTACCTGCTTATTATACTTTAGTTCTCATTTGTTTTTTTCTTTTTCCACCAGCTCAGTTGTCATGTGTTTTTACTATTGTTAACAGTCCATTGCATTTGCATAACAAATGTGTAGTGTCTGAGTTCTCGTGCACTTCATTTGTTGTGTGTATGTGTTTTCTGTAAAAGCCGTTGTGGACTACAACTGGGTTTGTTTATCGTTCTAATGACTGATTATTGTTTAATAAATTCTTCTTATACGTGCGAAAAATATGTCTCCTTCACATTATTGTTGTCTAATAAATTGCTATTATGAGTGCAAAGAAAACGTCTCCTTCACGTTCTTTCCCCTCACGATGAGTCCATTCCCCAAAGCGTGGACATATTGCTCGGAGCGCCGTCTAAGTTTGTATGTATGTAAAATAATAATTTTGGGTAAGCAGTTTGTGATAGTATGCACCTTTCATGTGAACAGACACAAAAAAGGAAAGAGCATCATGTCAGAGTCATGCAGGCTATAAGGTGATTTTAAAGTTCCAAGATATCCCGATAGTTATAATCTATAAATCAGTCATTGCATGTCTTTGCAGGATGCAAAGATATTTTTTGGAGGTAAACCTGGAGGGATTGGGGAGGGGGGTGCTTGCCCGCGAGTCGGGCCCCCTCCGACGCGAAACTCTGTGCACGCCTACGGCCAAGACACGCAGGCAGTTGAGGAAGCAACATGTGCTGGTGCACCCACTCATTTCCCATTCACAAAATAATTAGAAAAGCCTTAATTGATTTGCTACAACTTCGTTAAATGTCTCCCATTAAATGGCTGGGTTTCCAATGCATTGCCGCATAGGGACACAACTTTCGGCGCAAAGGCCAAATGGGCAACTGGGCTTATTCTTGGCCTTATTGATCTAGGTCAGGGGTCTGAAATTCATTTGAGTATGTTGGCCAGATAGCCCAGCCCTGAAGAGTCGAGGGCCAACATAAAATGAAGGTCGGTGGGAGGGTGTTGGGGGAGGGGGTGAGGGAGGAGGGCTGAGAGATTTTTTTATAAAGGAACCTCATGCTTTCTATTTTTTGTAAATTCAGTTTTGCCAGGGACATCTTTAAATTTAATTTCTTTATAGGACTACTTTCGGCCCTTACCTGTTGTGATAAGAAGTTAGAATGGCGGCGCCCCACCAACGTGCTGGCATTTTTTAGTAGAACAATTCACTTCGAAATTAGGTGAAGTTAATATGTCTAATATTTATATATATATATATATTCCATAATATCCCGATTCATCGTCCACCCCCTGCCGCCTGAAATTCATAAAAAAGTGGGGTGGGCCTTGTCTCGGTAGGTGAGCACAAAAAGTTAAAAAAGCGGAAAAACCCGTCCATATTTTTTGCGTATCTAGCGCTGCTGCACAAGGTACATTAAACTCAAAACTCGATTTAGTTTTATTGTTTTATAGAAAGAATGCTCATGAAAGAGAGTTTTATTACCGCAAAGTCCGTTGCTTGCATATGCGCTAGGAACACCGCCGATCTGCATATCGCGAACGTTTGTTCTGTGAAAACACGTCACCACTATGTTCTCCTAGTTATTAAAAAAATAAAAAATAAAGAAAAGTTTACAAGAAAATAGAAAAACCAACCATGCGCAACCAGCGAGCGAGCGGACCAAAGACGCGACGAAGAGCGATGTTGGGAAAGCGGAAAAGCCGGCGATCGCGTTGGCGAATACTTTGGCGTCGGGCCAAGTCGGGCGCCTTGTCAATCGCAAACTCTTGCTCAACTTTCTTGTTTGGTGCGTACATGCACGCATCCGTGCACGGCGTGCTATCTATCAATGGGGGTTTGGGACGCTCTACAAACGTCTGTGTAGGGCGTTCCAGCAAAGCTTTATTTACCCGTTGGCTTTGTCTGCACAACCGCGGTCGCGACGTGGAAGTAAAAGGAGCGAGTTCGCGGCGACCTTATTTCAGCCAAGACAGACTTTGAAGTAACACTCCGCAGTTACATTCTAAAATATGGGGCGTTGGCTTAAATCGCGATCCCTGGCTGGGTTACTGCTTGTGTTATCTTTCCGAATTTGTTTTTGTTGGGTAGATTTTTTTGTAAGCAAAACAAACTTATTTCAGGGTGTCTAGCGACCGGGAAAGCGGGGAATTGTCAGGAAAATTTTAATCACCGAGAAAAATCAGGAAATTGTGAGGGATATTGTCAAAAAGCGAGCCCAGTCAGGGAAAATGAGCCGGAAATGCCATCGAGTGCCCCGAGCAAAGACTTGGGGACTTGAGGACTTGCGGGCTGTGCTCACCCGATGTAGAGTGTGCTACCGGATGCAAAGGGAACAGCTGACAAATCCAGCCCAAGCCTTGGATTGGATTGGATTGAGGGCGCAACACTAGGCTAGATCCAGTTAGACGAGCTACTAGATTTAGTAACAAATGGGAAAGCTGCAGACCCCAATCCAAGCCTTAAGCTGAAAGCCTGCATCTGGCGGCCATGCTGTCATTTGGTTATGGACGTGTGTGGTCGAGCGTCGTGTTTTCATTGTGTTTCCGGAAGTGGCCTAGTTAAGTTCAGGCATATATTATTCATTTTTTTTTGTCGGTTTGTGTCGAAGTGCAGGTGTGTCGTCGGAAGATCGCCAAGGCGGCGGGGGAGACGGCGGGCTGACCGCGGGAATGGGGGACATGTCGCCCTCAGGGGCGCCTCAAGCCGGCGTCTGCCTAATTGGGGAGCCGGGACGATGGGACGCACTCCCACGGGTGGCTGCCGGATGGGGCTTTTCGGGTAGTAAGCCGTGCCGATGGCATGTCGGCTTTGCTTTCATCATGTGAGCGGGCCGGGTTCGTGGGTGCGCGCATCTTCGCGGCGCCTTCTTTTAATGTCTGTCGAAGAAAACGTGGGGTCTTTGTGTGTTTATTTTGGCTATCCGTTTGAGACAGCATGTTGTTGTTCTGCTTGTGTGCTTTTAGGACCGACCGTCTACCAGAAAGGAAATAGCGCGGGAATCTTTGTGATTGGTTCGGACGATTGGGAGAGGGAACCTGACTCCCACTCTAAAACGGAGGGGCGAATGATGAGAGGGGGCCTTTTGAGACGGATCGAGCTGGGTTGCGGTTGGGTTCCTTGTATGGGTTTTGGAGGACGGAAAGTGCCGGGCGGCGACGTCTGGTCGCGCCCACCTCTGTGAACGTACTATGTTAAATAAATCTATCCAAGTTAAAGTCTAATACCACCTGACTGAACTTCACTTCGCAACGTGTTCGCCATCAGGCCCTTTGTTACAAGTGGCCGAACATCATCATCATCAACCCTCCTATTCGTAACTGGCCTCTGCACTGATGATGTCGACGCAAAGAAAATGCTCGTTTAATCTAGACTGGACGAACCCGAATATTTCGGAATATGCAAGTTGGATTAAGCCCGTGCAAAATGATCCTCACAGTGCTCAACGCTCAATGCCTTGTGTTGTAATGGTCCTAGATATTCAACCGCCTCTACAGTGGTCAGGGAATTTCACTTGAAATTGTCAGGGAAAACCTGGAAAAGTCGGGGAATTTGAATATAATAATTCGCTAGACACCCTGTTATTTTGTTATCTCCAGCGTTTTCTTTTCGCACGGATGCACTACCACTTTGGGGTCGCTCACAGAGGAAATTCGTAAACAAAAAGAAGTGTCTTTCCCTCCTTCGTTTTCCTTTGTCACGGACGTCCTCCAACTGTAGGGCTGCGTCATTCTGGTAGGATGAGTGTTCGCGGATTGCGGAGTCTGCACTGGGGTATTTGAAGGGGTGGGCGATGACTCGGTGATGGGCGATGACTTGGGATATTACGATATATATGGGCGTTTTCATCTCAAATCGTGCAGGCAAAAAGGGCCGAATTTTTAATTTCGCTAAAAAAATATATGTTATGGCGTCGTTTCTAAAAACGCAGTAGCCACAAACCGCATGTTCGTCGGATTTTTTGTTCTCGACTTACGGTTTTTAAAAGAGGCCGCGGCGGAAAGCAGTGTTTTTCACATCCGTCGTGGGTCGGATGTTTCGCTCGATCTTTCGCCGTGGATTTTCAGTCCACAGTATATTAACTTTTTCAAGCACTCTGTGAGCACATGTTAAAGGCTCTGATACGATAAAATAATTTTGGGCATTTTGCTTTTTTCTGTAAAAATGCCAAAAACGCCCCCTCGGTTAATTGGCGACAAACTTTGACAAATAAATACTGGCGATCTACTGGGGTTACGTCGATAATTTTTATGTTTATGGAGAGCCCAAAACACGCTCTTTATATATATTATAAAATCTTTCAGTTGTATAAAATTCTATTTGTGATACGTTTACGTTAATGTTATGCGAAACCCAAAAAGTACCAATTTTGAAATTGATTTTCTAAAAAAACCTATTTTTTATTTTTTGTTAAAATGTAGATACGATAGTTGTCTACTCGAAAAGCAAGTCGAGAAAGTGTGTATTTTGTTTGTATGTTCTATATGTAAGCCTCAATATTGGAAAAAGACGATTCGTTTTGCAAGACCTAAGTCACACATAGCGACCCGTGCGTTTCTATGAATTGTGAAAAAGTTTTTTTTGAATTTTTGTTTGCGTTTTGTAATCAATTATAAACGCATTTTGTTGTATTGAATAGTTATTTATGTTACGATACGAGCGGGAAACCACGAGAAACATATCGAATCAAATCAGCGGCCGAGTAGATCTTCAATATCGAAGAGGCACAGACGTTGTATTGTTTTGATTTATAAAACTTTCACTGTAAACTAGCATGACTAGCTATTAGCTGTCATATTACTAAGACATAGAAAGTCACCACATCATCGATATATTATATACAATTCTTTCCGAAACACAACGCTAGGGTTTGTTCACCGCACATCGCACTGATCACCAGAAAATGGCCTTTCACTTCCGTAATACACAAAAGTGAAGACACAGAAACGGTCCGAGACACACGGAGAGATTGTCACGGAGAGGGGTAGGGAATAAAAATAAATAAATAAGAATAATATTACCCAACTCCAATCTTAACGAAAATTGAGTTAAATGAATAAAAGATTTAGGTTCGAGCGGTGGCAAGGCGATAGGTCCACGCCTGGTGGAGAGTCAGACAAAAAAGTCGACGACACGTAAAGGTAACAGAAAAAAAATCTAAAATTGAATAAAGACGGAAAAACTCAGCCACACACGGCAAGAACGCCAACGCCTTCGGGCATTCCCTAAACGGGACACAACCAAATGCGTGCGAACACGCTCTCTACAGCATCGTCAGGCCGCTACGCCATGACGAAATGAACCCAACAACTAAACAATGCTAACAAACAGTTAGTAAGAAAACATAAGAAAAAAGAAACGTTCAGCAGAACCGCACTTGTGAAACAAAGTTCAGCGGAGCAAAAAAGTGACACACGAAATAAAAAAAAAAAAAGTCTTAACTGACTGCAATGACGGCGTCCAGATGATGCTCGAATTTATTCTTCACTCTATTCTGCACAGCCCCGACGGCTGTGCGGAACATTGGCTGTGCGGGACAAAGTGATGAATAGATTCGAGCAGCGATGCGCGAGAAGGTAACCGAGACGTAACATGCCTTGATTTCATATCGGAAGAGGAGCTTTCGAGGTAGTTACTGCATGCAGTTACTCAAACTTTCTCTTTCCCCTTCCCTTTTTCAAAAGAACACGTCAGCCGGCGCTAACTTTTCATCTCGGGAGAAGACCACTCTTCACAAACGGTTATAGTTGACAAGGAGGCTGACTTCGACCCAATTAGTCTCCGGGCAGAATAAACACAAGTATATTTACCAACACGCTCGTTTTTAATGTTAGTCTCCGGGCTTTGCTGTTTCAAAAAAAAAAAACCTTTCGGTGCTATCGGATAGAGCACGGCCGTTTTAAGGATAGGGCGCTCGAAGCTTGGGCAAATACGCGGTATTGTTTCACGCGTGCACGGATGGCTGGTTTCAAAATTGCCCCACATCCCTAACGAAACCGGCCCATCTTCGTGTGTGCGTCTGCGGGATTTTTGTCCCGCGCCATTGGTTTTAGCGCGCACGCGGCGTTGTTTTGGCCGGCAGAACTGTTGTTGACCGTCGATATTGTAAGGCCGTGGTGTCCTCATCCTCCCAGGCAACAGTTCCTTCGCTCTCGACTGACTGACTCCTACAGGGTGGCTGTCACTGTTCGCCGCGTCAACGACAGATTCGTACCATTTCACTCCTCGTGACACAGAGTGCGCTGCTCGCTTTACTGTCGCGGGCCGCCCTATCTAAAACAGCGAGCGCAAAAGGTCGTGGTTATCTGCTGGTTCCGAAAGGGCGGGACGTTCATATAGGCCAATGAAAACCCCGAATCAAAACGACGTCTGCCAATTTCTTCACATTAATAATTTACGATGCCTGCTGGTCTGTTAAGAAGTGTTGCTTTCTCTTTTGAACTCCTCCAATGTAGCTTGCCGCCCATAATAAAATTTAATTGATCAATAAATATAACAGGGTGGAACTACTGTATTTCATTTTTATGTGGGGACATTGAAAAAAGGCAAAATTATTTCCAAGTTTGTTAAGACGCGCAATTCGCAAGTCAGTTTCGAGCCGTAAAAACACGTTTTTGTACGATATTGATGGGTAAATATGGAACATACAAACAAAATACACACTTTCTCGACTTGCTTTTCGAGTAGACAACTATCGTATCTACATTTTTACAGAAATAAAAATAAAAAATGTTTTTTTTTAGAAAATCAAACTCAAAATTGGTAGTTTTTTGTTTTCGCATAACATTAACGTAAATGTACCGCAAATGGAATTTTAAACAGCTGTGTGATTTTATAATATATATAAAGAGCGTGTTTTGGGCTCTCCATAGACATAAAAATTATCGACGTAACCCAAGTAGATCGCCAGTATTTATTTGTCAAATTTCATTAACAATTTTTACAGAAAAAAGGCAAAACGTCTAAAATTATTTTATGGTATTAGAGCGTTTTACCTGTGCTCACAGAGTGCTTGAAAAAAGTTGATATAATATGGACTGAAAATCCAGGGCGGGAGATCAAGCGAAACATCCGACCCACCACGGATGTGAAAAACACTGCTTTCCGCCGCGGCCTCTTTTAAAATCCGTAAGTCGAGAACAAAAAATCCGACGAACTTGCGGTTTGTGGCTACTGCGTTTTTAGAGACGACGCCGTAACATATATTTTTCTCAGCAAAATTAAAAATTCGATCCTTTTTGCCTGCACGATTTGAGATGAAATCACCCGATATATATATATATATATATATACTTGTGTTTTAATGGTGATATTTTCTGATGGTGAGAATAGTAGAGGAATTGCCGTATAGGTGATTAATATGGTAAAAAGCTGGAAAGCAAAAATTAAACTAAGGCAAAATAAAACTATAACAGCAGAACTATGTTTTAAATGGAAGTGAATCGACGACAAGAGGTATGGCGCATATCCTTTCTAGCTCTCGAGACATTGGAACGGGGGCTTGCAGCGAGTTGCCTGCGGGCCGCGTCCCAGCGAGTGGCGGGCTAAGTGTTTGAGACCCCTGATCTAGGTACACTCATCGATTCATGGTGTATCAATTTTTCAACATACCCTTTCTGATTCTCCATCAAGAAAAACTTCCCAAGACATGCTGGTCATTCTTGCTCATCGAAACATACACAAAGTGTGGTCCATTTGGAAGTACTCCTCTTAGGCCCTGGAAGTTTTGCCTTTACTTATTGATATAAGAATATCATGTTTATATTTTTGGTCAAAATGTGGATGAATGGAAGGATGGACATTGATGGCTGTACCCTTTATAACGGGCATTAGCCTGTGCCTCCTAGCATAAAAACAAAAAAGAATGTGATTGCCCCTTTTAAGCCAATGCATTTCTGTCAATATCACCGGGCCGTGGAGGTTATTGCTAGGATGACCCTTAAGGGATCGCGTAAAAAAACCAACTCGCACCCCCCTCCTCATTTCCTCGTCGAGGGGGTTGCGAATTTTCTGTTGGTGTCACCCCAACACCAGACCGACTGGGGTAGAAAGTTGAGACCTTGTGCCACAGCCACAAGGAAGGGAGTCCCAATTTTTTCTCCTGTCCCCAGCTGTGCTAATTAGTTGTTCTTAAATCAGTTTTCCCGAGATAATTTTCACCAGCACTCTGACCTCCTTTCTGTTGCATCTGCTTTACTGTAATCCAAACTGCTATCTTCTCCAGCGAAACTCAGGGCCTCCGGTACATCTGTCACACTTTTGGGAAGGGCAGCACTAAAGTTCTTATATGTTGTAATCACATGTTCATTTGTTTCCCCTCCTTTTTACACATAGTGCACATTTTATCTATATCTTCAAATTTCTTAAGACTCAATCCTGTCCTGACCTGAGCTAGTTAAGTGCTCCCTCTGGAATTACCACTTTAGCAAGGTGTGCCCAGTTACCGGACTGATTTTCTACCAAAACGTGACTGCCTGTAAATGGACATAGGCGAAAAGACCAGACAAGCTAGAAAAGCGGTCATAGATTACAAACCTGAAGAACATCATAACATGACGAGAGAAGGAAAGGATACAGATTTGGCTGGAAAGCCCCGTTAAATTAAGCCATTGTTTGATGCCAAAGTTTTATGCCTTTCAAAGGAAGCACAACCTACAGCAGACAGTAGTAAAACCCTCTGTGAACTTTGTAACCCAGGGTCTTAACTAAGCTCTTGTTTTTTATTAGTGGACCCTCTTGTGTCTGTATAATGAGACAAACCTGCATGTATTTACCCACTTCCCAAAACTAGCTGTCCATAGTCTGAGCTGCAGGTTTTAATATTCACGCGGCACAGTTGCATAGGGAGGGATTGGTCCCCCAGAATTGTGTCTATATAGCGAGGCGTCTATATTAGCGAGACATGACTGCATCACATATTGAAGTTCTTTTACTGGTAACTTCAAGGAAGACTTTTGATCTGACCTGCATAATCAGTCATTGCCAACTAAAAACGTCATATCTAACAGTCTCCAGAAATATTGCTTTTGTTCCACTCCGAACAATGAAGTATCCAGCTCCCAAAAGTATTCAGATCCATATTCTAAATCCAAAGGTACTGTGCCAAAACATTTTCTTGTCACAAAAAAGATCATTTTTAGAAAAGAGAAAAACTTTCCAAATGTGAGAAGATATGTAAAGTGTCATTTAGAAATCAAGATAAAAAATGTATTACTTTTTTTCTAGGATTTCCACTGTTCAAGATTAGGGAATGGTGCCAGTTGCATATGACTTCTCCCGTAAATTGAATTTCAAAGCGCAGCAAAATATTAAACTGCACAGCTGTGGCAAAACTGCATTAATGACTACTGGGTAATTTCAGATAAGATCGACCAAAGGGTGGCTGGTCGACATTTTAAAATCAACTGATATTTTTATATGCTATTGTCTAGTATCTGGTATAAACGAACCCAAACTTAGTTTTGACCAGAAAAAAAATATTTGGGGACAGAAAAAATCGTAAGGCGTGGACAGTTGCATTAACGTGCACTGCTGGAGGAGGCACGTTTGAGAGCAAATAACTAAAACAATAACATTAGGAGAATTCTAATACTTTTTAGACGCATACTATGGGTACAGCTTGCTTGTAATATAAAGCAATATTATTTATTTAAATTTTATTTATTTTTCTAAAAATTTCCAAACATGCCTGCTCGAACGACAAATGGCAAAATTTGGAGGCCTGTATCTTGTGGAATAATTAAGTCATTATTATATAAGTTGCAGATAGTATTCTACTTATATATGGCTATTATTTAAAAAATAAATGAGGTATCTGAGTGATACGATAGTCGGGATATATTTAGGAAAACATGGGAAAAAAATCAAACAACGAAAAATTTCGATGCAAATAAAATAAAAAACACTGATATTTTTTAATCTGGGTACCCTGTTATACTTTAATTCGGCATTAATTTCCATTAAAAACATGTTGCATTCTTTTATTGAGAAAGAAGAAGCAACTCCCCAAAGTAGGGTCCTTTTTGAAAGCCTACACTTAGCAGTGCCTTATACAGAAAAGAAACTCTGAGTTCCAGTTTCATGAAACTAACACACATCTTTTTATATATTTTTATTCAGATGAGGCCATTGACACCTATAGAAATCGTTCACACTAAAATTGAGGAGAAACTACTGTGTACAAAGAGCTTACAAACTATACCCGTTTTCACCTCAAGAAAACAGTAAGTTTTGCGCATTGTTCATACGCCGCGCGAAATAGTTCTCGCCAGATTTGGTTGGCGGAGGCACAGGCGGTGCTTTTGGCGTTTGAAACGTGTACTCCTTGATAAGATAGCGTTTATCCACTCCAAAGTGCTACTAAACATATCTTAAATCTCCACCTAAACGTAAAAATTAGTAATCATCCGCGAGAAGCCAGACTTTTTTCCTACGGTTCTTGAGGTGAAAACAGGTATAGTGATCCAAGAAAAGATCCTGCAGCCATCGGCCACTGGGAACTTTGTTTACTTTATTTTCCTACAGCACTATATGCTCCTCTGTCTTACCCTCTATCTCCATCTCTCTCTCTTATATACGAGGGTGATTCAATAAATAAGGTGAATTTTTTTGTATAAGGACTTCTAATACAGAAAGAAGCTTACTTTTTTGTTATTTTTATTGTTTTACTACTTTTCCACATGGATTTAATTTCTTATGCAGATTACAAAAAAAAAACTGAGAATTTTACCGAGTAACAAAGATGGCCGACCAAGAAGCATGCTCCAGGATTGAACAGCGGTCTGTTATCAAGTTTTTGGTTTCTGAAGGGTGCAAACCCGTTGAAATTCATAGGAGAATGTCAACTGTGTATGGCGCCACATGTTTCAGCCAAACAAATGTCTACAAGTGGGGTAAATTGCTTAAGGAAGGACGGAGCAGTGTTGAAGATGAAGACAGGCCTGGGAGGCCTACAGAAGTGAGATCTCCTGAGGTGATCGAATCAGTCAATGACCTCATTCAGTCTGACAGAAGGGTGACAGTGGATGGCATTGCAAGGACTTTGAGCTTATCTGTGGGGACAGCACACAAAATTGTCCATGATGACCTTGGGTACTCGAAGGTCAGCAGCAGGTGGGTGCGGTGGGTGCGGAGCACAAACAGAGGAGGGTCGAGTTGTCCCAGCAGTGTCTTTCTCGCTATGAGAAGGATGGTGATGAGTTTCTGAAGAAGATGGTCACATCTGACGAGACATGGGTTTGGCACTATGAGCCCGAGTCTAAATGACAGTCCATGGAGTGGAAGCATGCAGGCTCTCCAGTGAAGAAGTTCAAGTCCCAGCGGTCCACTAGGAAGGTGATGCTCACCGTTTTTTGGGATATACAAGGCCCAATCACCATTTCATTCCTTGAAAAAGGAAGCACTGTGAACAGTGCCAACTACTGTGAATTGCTGTGGCAGGTCAAGAAAGACATGAAGAACAAACGCAGAGGTCATCAGTCAAAAGGAGTCATCTTGCATCATGACAACGCAAGGCCTCACACAGCAGCCCTAACGGTGCAGACCATCAATGAGCTGGGCTGGGAACTGCTCCCTCATCCCCCTTATAGCCCAGACCTTGCCCCTTCAGACTTTCACCTGTTTGGTCCCTTGAAAGCGTTCACGAGAGGCACGAAGTTTGAAAGTGACGATGAAGTCAAAAGTGTTGTGAGCGACTGGCTGAGACATCAGTCTAAAGATTTTTACGCTGAGGGAATACGGAAGCTTGTGCACAGATGGGAAAAGTGTGTGACAGTGCTGGGAGACTATGTAGAAAAAATAAAAAGAGTAAGCTTCTATCTGTATTAGAAGTCCTTATACAAAAAAAATTCACCTTATTTATTGAATCACCCTCGTATAATCCTGACTTATATCTAGAATAAAAACATAATCAAGCACTCCCTTTCTGCGTGATAGTGTTCTGTGGCTAGCAACAATCATTTCCTCGCGAAGATCACGATTATGGAGCAATAGTTGACGGAAGTAGCAGGCGACACTCGTCGCTAGTTCTGGCAAAACGGCCGATACAATCTTTTTTCGCATTTCCCCGCTCGCTGTCAAGGATGAGGGGATTCGCTTCAACCAGCAAAATATGGCGGCCGATGCCTGTTTACTGAGCAGTCGTGCCTGTGGGCATCCCACTCGCTGGCTAAGCGGGCGATAATATGAGGCACAAGGAGGCACACCGACAGAGATAAGAACCCCCAAATACTCGAGCCCCGCCTAAATACAATAGCGTAAACACTGTCGCCATGTTAACCTAGGAAAGGTTAGCATGGCGACAGTGTTTATGTTTTAGGTAAGGAAAAGCATGGAGCGTGGTATGAGCCGGAACCTTACACGAGGTGCAAGGTGAGCCCTGAGAACCTGTCTGCTGGCCTAGAGTTACTTCACGAAAGACGAGCTACAATGTTCGCACCAAGGTCCCAACCAAAAAGACGCGATCTTTGTCATGCTTGACGGGGAGAAAACGTTTGTGCCAAAGCGCTTCGTGACACGCTCAATCCGAGAGGCCTTCAGGAAGTGTGCGTTTGTGTGCGCTGCAGCAACTATTACCTTGGTATTGCTGCTGTAGAGAACGTTACAGGCTCAACATTCAACACTTGTGAAATGAACTCAGCATTTCTGTGCGACCCAGTAACAAGTCTGTGTCTTTAAGGAGGCTGTGATCGCTGCCCAAAAGGCCTGTCTCTTACACTCGAGGAACTTCATACCCCAAAGGATGAAGATATTGTGCTTACGACATGGAAGTCCAACAACCTTGTAAAAAAACACAAAAAACATTGGATCCTGAGATTTTTCTAAAAGTCGTTCAAGTAATGGTTGAAAGTGGGATATTTCACAGCCATATCCGACAAACGCAAGATAAAGCGATCTACGATAAAAAGCAGCTGCATCCAACGCGGGAGCATTGTCTTTCATTTTGACTTTGCTGAAAATGGGACCATTGTGCTTCCTGACAAAGTTAAAGCATACCACTGAAGAAAAAAAAGTTGGGATATTTACATATGTAGTGACGACAAGAAAATCTACAATCAGCATTGCTATCATCAGTCAGGACCTGTGTGACGACGTCACTCTCACGTGCTTGGCTCTAGAAAAAGTGAAAGAGTGGGTTGAAGACAACGTTGTGGTATACTCGCAGGTGACGTACGTAAGTGACGGGGCCGTCAGCCATTTTAAGAATTGCTACCAGCTTCACCAGTTTGCAAAGAATGATTGCCCACAAGCCCAGTGGTTATTTTCTGCATCTGGACATGGGAAAATGCATGCGACGGAGTTGGCGGACTCGTGAAGCACCAGGCCACTCTGAACAACCTGAGAGGATGTTTACTATTAGGCGGCCAGGACAATGGTGAGCGTTCTATTTGAGAAACTGGGTGCCTCTTGCGTATCTGGACAAAGATAAGCTTACTCGGTATCGTCAACAAAAAAAAGAAGAGTGGCTGACGGTGTGCGCTTTACCTGGCATTCAGCCTTGGCACGCGGGGCGGCTGTGCAAGTCATCAACAGAAGGAAACTGTGACATATATGTAGCACAGACAGTCGGATCTGGTTAGAAGAAACTTTATTAAATGGGTACATCGAGGAAAGCCTTAGTGTAAAGTGCCGAATTTGATGCCCCAAGGACTGCTCATTTTGAATGCAGGGTTATCTTATTTATCCCAGTTTTCTTCGCGGGGTATTTAACCTACTATTTTGCCTGGTGATAGCTTATAATTAGGGCTCCGTGTTTTCGGATAAATCCGAAAAACTCCGAAAAACACCCGCCGGTAAAATTTTTGTCCATTCGGATTTATCCGATAAACTCCGAATTGTTATGTGCCCATGCCACCCCCCCCTCCAACAACAAAAAAAAGTTTCCTTTTTTTTACATTTTGAGCAGCGCAGGATCAATGGTTCTGGGAACATGACACCATAATTATCTTTCAAGCCTCGGACCGTTGTCAAAAGGGGTCTTACGGCTTGTCTCGTCAAGGTTGGTTCAGGGAAACAGGTCATCGTACCATTTGTGTCACGACAAAAGCCACTCTTTTGGTTTCCAGTTTGGGCCATGGGATTTGGGATTTAGAAAAAGGAGAGGGTATGTTTCTGGGGGTAACAGTGAAAGCTATAGACCATAGAGATTGTATAAAATATGGAAGAGGGGCAGTTGAAACTTCTCTATTACATCCTTAACCACTCCACCTCGCGCGGCCGCGGGATAGATTGATGGGATGACTACGAGCTTCCTTGCCGCTATCTCCGGCAGTTTATTGATTTTTAGGTATCAACGTTTATCGAAGCCACACTTGTGTGCGACTTTTGTCGTGGGACAAATTAGTATTGCCAATGACACCAACGCCAAATTGAACTGAAGAAATCTTAATTGATACAAGCGAGTTTATTTTTTATCTGGCATACATTTGCATCCGGTTATTATTTATTATTTTTAATAGGAAACACTACGAAATTAATCTCCGAATTTCGGAGAATAGGAATTTACGAAAAATAAACTCCGATAAACACCGAATTTTCGCTAAAAAATAAACTCCGAAAAACACCCTCCGAATTTCACGAAAAATAAACTCCGAAAATACGGAGCCCTACTTATAATCTTTATTTGATCACCATAAGACAATCGCGAAACGTTATCCTTGCGCAGAATAAAATATCTCGGCTTGCCACGATCCATTTGTACACCGAGAGTATCGAAGCTCTTACAGTCCGGCGCGATGGCACCGCTCACCTGAAAGGGTTTGTCCCCGAAAATACATAACTAACCTAAACAATTTTAGTATTCTATCTTATTTTTGTGTGTGGAAGTAAAATTGAAAAGACGGTGAGAGTGCAGGCGAGCTGGTGGTAGCTAATCATGTTGTATTACACCTGAGACTGCGGTGGATGAAATTGGAAGAACTTTCAGTAGAAGGAACAGACACAGAGAACGTCTCAAACTCAGCTAACCGATTTATTTCTCAAACAGCCTTTAAGTACCCGCGGAACTTTTTTCCCAACCACACTCTACAGATAAACTCCTTTGTTGCAGACATCTCGAACCGGATGGAACACGCACAAACGATACAAAACAACCCCACTTGAGACGAGGACTTAACAAAGGGACACTGCGGAACATTGCAGTGACCTTGAGATAGATAAGTCCCGAATTAACCTAACAATCGCGTCAAAGCGCACACACCCACAAAAAAAAACAAAAAAACAGACAGGTGGTTTGTAAACACACACTCAGGTGGCCTAAAAAACATATACATACACATATACACGAGGACTTTGAACGGACGCCGTCGGTACTTTTTTTTTTTTTGAGGCCATTTGTGTATGTGGTTAGAGGCCATCTGTTTGTGTTTTTTTTTTTTTGTTGTGCGCTTTGACGCGACTGTTAGGTTTATTCGGGACTTATCTATCTCAAGGTCACTGCGATGTTCCGCAGTTTCCCTTTGTTAAGTCCTCGTGTATATGTGTATGTATATGTTTTTAGGCCACCTGAGTGTGTGTTTACAAACCACCTGTCTGTTTTTTTGTTTTTTTTGTGGGTGTGTGCGCTTTGACGCGATTGTTAGGTTAATTCGGGACTTATCTATCTCAAGGTCACTGCAATGTTCCGCAGTGTCCCTTTGTTAAGTCCTCGTCTCAAGTGGGGTTGTTTTGTATCGTTTGTGCGTGTTCCATCCGGTTCGAGATGTCTGCAACAAAGGAGTTTATCTGTAGAGTGTGGTTGGGAAAAAGTTCCGCGGGTACTTAAAGGCTGTTTGAGAAATAAATCGGTTAGCTGAGTTTGAGACGTTCTCTGTGTCTGTTCCTTCTACTGAAAGTTCTTCCAATTTCATCCACCGCAGTCTCAGGTGTAATACAACATGGAAGTAAAATTGTTTCTTTTAAATTTAAATTATACCAGAAAGTAAAACTTCACACTGCATCATCTTTTCTCGAATCACTAGTCTCTAATATGATACCTCTTTGTACGCTGTATGTAAAATTCTGTACTATATAGTTTCTTTTCACTTTTAGTGTGACCGATTGCTCTAGTCGCCAGTGACCTCGTCTGAATAAATATATATGAAAGATGTGTGTTAGTTTCCTGAAACTGGAACTCAGAGTCACCTCTCGTGTAGGGCACTGCTAAGTGTAGGCTGTGAAAAAGGACCCTACTTCGGGGAGCTGTGTCTTCTTTCTCAATAAAATAATGCAACATGTTTTTATAGAAATGAATGTCGAAATAG
Organism: Ixodes ricinus; assembly: GCA_037355805.1. NCBI lineage: Eukaryota > Metazoa > Arthropoda > Arachnida > Ixodida > Ixodidae > Ixodes > Ixodes ricinus. The sequence goes on along the minus strand of JAZHYW010034676.1, from coordinate 2,619 downwards.
AATATGACAGGGTACCCAAATAAAAACAAAAATCGAAGGTGGCATTTTTTTTTATTTGCACCGGAATTTTTCATTGTTTGATTTTTTCCCATGTTTGCCTAAATATATCTCGACTATCGTATCACTGAAATACCTCATTTATTTTTTTAAATAATAGCCATATATAAGTAAAATAGGACCTGCAAATTATATGATAATGATTAAATTATTTCACGAAATACAGGCCTCCAAATTTTGCCATTTGTCGTTCGAGCAGGCAAGTTTGGCAATTTTTGGAAATATAAATAAAATTTAAATAAATATTATTACTTTATATTACAAGCAAGCTGTACCCATAGTTTGTTTTTAAAAAGTATTAAAATTATTCTAATTTTATTCTTTTAGTTATTCAGTTTCAAACGTGCCCCCTCCATCAGTGCACATTAATGCAACTGTATACCTCTTCATTCCTTACGATTTTTCGTATCCCCAAATAATTTTTTCTGGTCAAAACTAAGTGTGGATTCGTTTATACGAAACACTAGACATTGGCACATAAAACATCAGTTGATTTAAAAATGTTGACCAGCCACCCTTTAGTCGATCTTATCTGAAATCACCCCTCTTTTTGAAACTAAGTGGCTATCTTGGTTAGGCTTTCCTTGTGTGTCAATACATATGGTCTTTTCTTCTAGGAGATAGTGCAAAGTTGTTGGGGGAGACCAGCTACACATTGAAAGTCACCGAGGACATCTGGTTCAGGTGCTGTTCCTGCACCTATGTTACCAGAGATCAGCATGGAATTGTGAGCCACTTGGCCGCCCATGGTGATGAACAATCCAAGTGCCAGCATCCTTCCAAGTCTGGCTCGAAGGCCCACGGGCTTGGCAACACTCGTAAGCACAACAGTGAAAAGCCATTTAAGTGCAAGCTTTGCCCTCAAGAGTTTGCTTATAATTCTATTCTGACCATTCACAATCGAACACACACTGGTGTCAAGCGATTTAGGTGCAAGCAGTGTCCCCAAGCCTTTGCTCGAAATTCCCATCTTCAAAGCCATATTCGAATGCACACTGGTGAGAAGCCATTTAAGTGCAAGCACTGTCTTAAAGCTTTCACCCGAAATTCCTATCTGCAAAGCCATAATAGAATGCACACTGGTGAAAAGCCATTTAAGTGCAAGCAGTGCCCCAAAACCTTTGCTCGAAATTCCCAACTGCAATGCCATACTCTAACCCACACTGGTGAAAAGCCATTTAAGTGCAAACAGTGCCCCCAAGCCTTTGCTCAATATTACAATCTGAGAAAGCATATTCAAACACATACTGGTGAGAAGCCATTTAAGTGCAAGCTCTGTCTTAAATCCTTCATCCAAAATTCTCATCTGCAAAGCCATAATAGAACGCACACTGGTGAAAAGCCATTTAAATGCAAGCAGTGCCCCCAAGCCTTTGCTCAAAATTCTTCTCTGCGAAGGCATAATCGAACACACACTGGTGAAAAGCCATTCAAGTGCAAGCAGTGCCTCCGAGCCTTTGCTGAAAATTCTGCTCTGAAAAATCATAATCGAACACACACTGGTGAAAAGCCATTTAAGTGCAAGCAGTGCCCCCAAGCTTTTGCTCGAAATTCCCTACTGCAAAGCCATACTCTAATGCACACAGGTGAAAAGCCGTTTAAATGCAACCAGTGCCCCCAAGCCTTTGCTCAAAATTCTCAGCTACAAAGCCATACTCTAACACACACTCGTGAAAAGCCATTTAAGTGCAAGCAGTGTCCCCAAGCCTTTGCTCAAAATTCAAATCTGAGAAGTCATAATCGAATGCACACTGGTGAAAATCCATTTAAGTGCAATCAATGCCCCCAAGCCTTTGCTCGAAATTCTCGACTACAACGTCATACCCTAATGCACACTGGTGAAAAGCCATATAAGTGCAAGCAATGCCCCCGAGCCTTTGCTCAAAATTCCCATCTGCAAAGCCATAATCGACTGCACACTGGTGAAAAGCCATTTATGTGCAAGCACTGTCCCAAAGCCTTTGGTACAAATTTCCAAGTGCAACTCCATACTCTAACCCACACGGGTGAAAAGCCATTTAAGTGCAAGCAGTGCCCCAAAGCCTTTGCTCGAAATTCCCACACTGCAACTGCATACTCTAACCCACACATGTGAAAAGCCATTTAAGTGAAAGCAGTGCTCCAAATCCTTTGCTCAAAATTCCCAACTGCAACACCATACTCTAATGCACACTGGTGAAAAGCCATTTAAGTGCAAGCAGTGCCCCAAGCCTTTGCTCGAAATTCCCATCTGCAAAGCCATAATCGAACACACACTGGTGAAAAGCCATTTAGGTGCAACAGTGCCCTAAAGCCTTTTCTTTTAGTAGCAGTCTGATCCATCATTTTCAAATATAGTGTTTAAAACCGTACAAGTTCAAACAGTGCCCCCAAAACTGTGCTCAGAATGAGTTTATCTGCCAGAACCAGATGCACATTTGTGGAATGCCTTGCAGTTGACCCTTAAGTTGAGCTTGCCCCTTACTATTGTGCACCACAACATTTCTTTCTTCTAGTTTGGACACTGCTAGTTGAATATCCCCCACACTGCCCAGCAGGTTTTGCAATATATTGGGACTGTAC
>JAZHYW010034675.1:0-51663 GCA_037355805.1 Ixodes ricinus | reverse complement strand
AACATACAAAGCTATATCTATATTGCTTTAGATGGAAAAATATTGTCTTAAAAATATCCACAGCCACTAATAGAACGCACTGCTGCCTGTGCCATGATTCTTCACGAAACGCGTCCAAATATGGTACGCTACCAAATAACAGGTAAAACTAGTATGGTCATTTATTTTTACTCATGTTGACGCATGTGCATGCACTTGCAAAGAAAAACAAACGAAACTAACATAGCGCGTGTTTCTTAACTGCGTTCGCAAAAAAAAAAAAAAAAAAACGTAACTAACATAGTACGTGTTTGTTAACGGCTAAGCGTCAAAATGTAGTGCAGCTACCAAATAACAGGTAAAAAGCTAGTAAAAACCAATTACCACTTCTGCTCATGCTGATGGCCGAGGTAGCCCACCGGTGCCGAGACACCAACTCCCACGATCACGGCAAATCGGGACTGGACGCTTCCATGCGCGCTCAGCCAGCGCCAACCAATATGCCGAAACCAAACCGATGTGTTGATATATCAAGCTCTTGTAGTCAAAATCGACATCTCCTCTCGATGAGCAAATCGACGCCTCGCCTGCGGTTACACGTGGTTCGGAGCCCCAGTCGAGTTGGTACGGGTCACCCGCACACTGACGCCTAAACAAAAGTACACACCATGGTGGCCAGTGGCCGACCGTTTTCCGCTAATTTGAAAGGCACAAAAGCACGGTGGCGTTTTGGAGCAGGCTGGCGCAGGGAAGTGGGTGGCGCAGGGTGGCGCAATTGGCTGGCTACCTAACTTATATTGAACAAATTTTGTACGGGGAAATGTGTACAATGATAATATATAGCAAAACTATGATTATAACCTCGAACAAAATAGCAGCCGCTGCAGGTGTCCGAACTGCCAAGACCGCCGTTTTGCTCTGCAAGCTGGCTTTCCCCAACGCAACGGTCGCATGAGCCAGCAAAAACAAGCTAGCTTTTTTTTTTTTTTTTGACAATTGCGTTAATTAACGGAAGACAAAAAAGAAAAAAATATATCTTTTGCCCGGAGGGAGCGGAGAGAGGTGCTCAAGTAACCCTCTCCCGCTCCGTCCGCAAGAGAATATTGTTTTGTTTTTTTTTTTTTTTTCTTCAGGCAGTGACACTGTGTCGGAAAAAAAAAAAAAAACCGCTTGCTTTTGCTAGTTGTCTTCCCCAGCATGCCACCAGGGAAAGCCAACTTGCAGAGCAAAAACGGCGCTCTGCAGGAGAAGGATCTCACTAACCTGGGACGAGCTCCTTGCTCACCTGGTAGCTAATGCGCAAATGTAAGGCAGCCTCAGCGTTTGGAGTCCGTGGATAGCGCAGAAAAATATCGTTATCGCGGATGCGATGACACTGGGAGAATGCAAGACACTCACTGTGCAATATGTCTGCAGAAAGTGGATTTTGAGAGTCAAATTCTCAAAAATGTATGAATTACACGATATATCAAACTAATTTTAAAAATTAACAGAGTTCGATATATGCGGGTTTGACAAAATAGAACATTCTTTGCAATAATTCAGGTAAAGCATATAAAATTTTCTTAATGACAGTACATGGTGGTAACACCTGGATTATGTACAGGAACAAGCTTATCTTTATATTTTTGGCCTGCTTGCCATTACCGGGGTCTAGACTCGGTCATTGTGTTATAAAAAACTCCCTCCCTCACCCATAACACAATTTTGTTATTTTTACGAGATATCACATATTAACCATAAACCTGCTGCAAATGATGACCAGTATGAACTGTTTGCTATCTGTATTATTTGGAATTGCTTGGATACAGAAATGGGTGACAGAAAGCAAATTTTTATTGAATAGTAAGCCTTAGATACAGATTCATGTTTACACATGTGCTTTATTTGGCGTCAACTATTTTGCGCTATGTTGTCCAAACCGGCGGCGTAGCTGCGACAGTGCTTTAACTGTCAGCTAGTTGCGCGATAGCATGAATGAGAATAAACACGAAGCCACATTGTTTTGCAACTTAGTGCCAAGCTGAAGCACGGTGGAAGCTACACTTGCCTTGACAATGCAGCACAAAATGGTTGATGCCGAGTACGGTGCAGGCAATACAAGTTACAGAACTCCTCCACAGTTCCATTTGCTGCTTACACGTTGGTTTTTAAGAGAGATCTATCCTTTTTTCTTACAAATCGCGAAAAAAATGAGCACATAAAAACTGGAGACATGGAGATATTGATTTCTGAAGGACAGACAGTATCAACTCTTGCCCTCACGAGTTTTGCTAAATTTCATATACTTCTCTTTTGTGGGCCCTGTCTCCTGCATCCAGAGGTACAGAGGCGCCGGGCTTGAGGTACTCTAGGTCCAAGATGTCGGTGTTTAGGCAGTACAGCTCGAACAAGGGGTGCTTTGTTACACAGGTCACCCCTGGTCACTGCCTATGCGTGCCTACATTGTGCAGCTCCCTGCAGCACACCGACTCCTCGACCGTCTGCATTGATGCACATCTCTGCCTGCAGGAGGCACCTGTTAGTACAAAGACATTTGTTTTTCTATTTATTCACCCTTAATGTTTCTCAAGACCTAAAGTGTGGCCTTCTTAAATATCATTTAGTAGAAAAAGTACTGAATTCTACAATCTTACAATGATCCCCCCAATATATTTGTTTTGCAAGCAGCCGCAGTAGACTACATTCCCTTCGGAAGGATTCGTCCAGTCGGCGTGTTGACGCTCCGCAGCCTGGTACCCGTTGACATCAAATCGCAGAACTCCAGCTGGAAGATGCCCAGACCAATGTCATCCCTCCCTGGCGATATGGATGAGCCTTAGTACCATCGTGTACCGTTGCTGCGTGGTGTACTGTGCTGGCACAATGTCTCGGCTATGGCGTGAAGGCACTGTTTGCTACGTTCGTGAGATGAAGCAGCAATAAGCGTGAGCAAGATGCTACCGGGCAGGCGCAACACTTTGAGCGGGACCGCTGCGCACAAGCAAAAAGGAAACGTCGTGCAAAACCACCTCAGGCTTGTAACATGGTAGCACCGTTTGCGTACACACACTCGCATGGGAGCAGACTAGTGCAGATTGTGCCATGCCTGCAATACGAGACCCTCGACGGGAAAATCTTGAGAAGGCCAAACGCGCTTTTTGGTTCCAAACTTGCCTTTTTAAACATCTTTCTGTCCTTTCCATAAAAGCGCTTTGTGGCACATTCATGGCTGTGTTTGTGCGTTCGTACACACTGTTGAAAGCCGCCGTTGCGACGTACTCTAACTACTGATCTCTGTTAGCGCGGCGTCCCGCCCGAAACAAAATCACGTTTCGCACGCTATCAACAAAAGTAACAAGCTAATAAGGAAAGAAAAAGTGGGCGCGGTTCGTGCATGCTAACACCCGACCTGGTTTAGACAACGTACCTACATGACCCACGACAGCTGCGGCTAGCAACGCTGTCGCTAAAGCGTCTCGCTGCTTTCTGGTGCGCATGCGTGCGCCAAATGCATTCGCTGATTTTTCTATGATTAGGCTCACCACAGATTCGCCGTGCCAACGCGCTCCGGCTGCTGGTGGAAGTGGGCTGCCTGGTGTTTCCAAGTGTTGGAGGATTCCTTGTCTGTTATTGTGGACAAGGAGCGAGAAGGGTCATGCAAATACGGTTCCCGAGCCGAATCGCTTCTCGGCCACCGTAGCCACCAGTGATGTGAGCGGCGTCTTCATCTTTGCTAATGTCATCGTCGTACCCACCGCCGCCGCCACCACTCTCGTCATGTTGGTCGAGCGCATCCGCACTCCGAGGCAGCTCTGCCCGGCTCCGCGGTATCTACAGCCCTCGGTGTCGCCGACTAGCGAGAGGTTAACGCGTTGGCGCACTCCAAGTGGCAAGAGCTCTCAACTACGCTACGCTTGGCCCTCCGAGGCATGGCGGCGTTAAGACGTCCGGCGGATCTCCCAAGATGCATCGCGCTCTTCGCCGGTAGTTGCAAGCTTCCTCGCCAAATCCCGAGCATTTTATGAACCAAAAATATAGCCATCCAAAAATACAGCCATCTGCTCAAGATACGACCATGCGATTATTCTTTACACTTGCTTCGCTGATCATATGGAACTTATTTTCTTGATGTTTTCTGTATATTTCATGTCTTGATTCTGTATCCACTTTAATGCACTATGTTTTGTTTTCCAAATCGTGAAATTTTGTGCCCACAAAATATTTTAGAAATCCACTTAGCAAAAATATTCAGCCCGCAAAAATTAAGTCATTCACAGCACATTACTCTGGCTTCTCAAGTTAGTGTTATTGAATTACAACTGATTAACACAACAAGCTGCACAAGCACATTCAAGTCTAAGTTGTCAATACATCTTATAGCTTTCTTTTATAGAACAAGTAATTTGCAACAAGTTTTTGATACTGTTCCTGACCAATAAACTTAATAAAGACGGACCAATAATGGTTGACCATAATGCATTCTACAAGCATCCTCCACATCCAATAGATTAGTCCAGAAACAGGCATCTGGCTGGTCCCAATTTCAGCATTTGTGCATATGGCACGTGCCTTGCACGCTTTACGATTGGACAAACATGCATCTGCCAGGGCTTTGACAATCACGCACTGGGCTGTGATTTTGTGAACATTGGCACGGTGTACTTGTTCTACCAGTTTCGTTGTAGAAACCTCAAGTGCTGGTAGTCCCTTTAGTGCAAGATATACAATCCGAAATAACCCGATACATTATGCAAAAACTGCTCGTGCAACAACCCACCTGTCTTGATAGTAACCGCCGTCATTGCAGTGTTGCCGCCGGAGCACGTCTAACCCTGATGACCATTCAGGTGGATTTGGGAACACAGCCCTTGTCTAGCATTACGCCAAAACGGTCCCACTGTGTCAGGGCAGCAAAGTCGTCCCGCACATCTGAGACAAAACAAGCGAAATATGTGTGAATGATGCACGAAAGAGATACGTCAGATTGTCAACAAGCTGTTGATGGGACCGCCATGAACCTGGTTGCCAGAGAGCCCACAAAGCATAAGTTTTTCATGGGCTCCTCCAAAAACCTCCACGCCGAAAAAAAGTTACAAAAAAAACAAAACAACACAAAACATAACAGCTTGATTATGCTGACAGACTGGTAAGTACAGAATCTGTGATGGGCCTTCAAGGCCTATCACAAATTCTCACAGCGTGATAGGCCTTCAGGCCTATCACGCTGCGAGAGTCATACGAGTTAATGCCTCACTTCATTTTTATGTATATAAAGCGTTTCGACAACAAAGCGCGTGACAGCGCCAAAGAGGTCGCTTCTGGCGTTCCGAACGGGGTCCTGGGTAGCTCAGTCGGCAAAGCACTTCTTTCACAGTTGCAAAGCGGCGAGTTCAAATCCTGCCAGGAACTAAAGTGTTTTTATATGGTTACCTATGGCGTAACGCCTTTCGGTCATTTTCGATTTACAGCTAACTGTTGCTTGCCAGCCGTTACTCTAAAATGTTACACTAAAACATTGCAGAACTCTATACAGAAATCAACTAACAAAACACATTCTGTGTTAAATAAAAATTTAATGGAGAAGCACAATAGCATGGCTACATACTTGTTCCCGTGGAAACTGCCTCGGTGCGGATTTCTGTCGGATCTGGCGGCTCTGCACACGTAAGTGATTCCAACATTTAGAATGGCACCTACCCATAAAATGCCACAAAGACAACAGACCAATCTTACGGCGACTGCCGCACTGTACGGTTGTCGAGTCTCTTCGAAACCTGTGGCTCTGCAAAGAACGTGGTCGGATTCAACGTGCTGCCGACGATTGGAGCACGAATTTGCCAGTTTAATAAAGTACACACCTGCATTGAAGTGGAAGGTGACCTTTGTCATGTCTGTGTAATCTGGCAATTCAGCAGATGGAAATGAAGAAAGTCAAGAGAAAATGTTCAGAAATGTTCCTCGCTACAAAAAGAAATGCTATCGGCAACATACCTTTCGTAAAAGCTGGAACTAGGCTGCTAGGCTCTTCGTCCTGTTCAACATAATCTGGTGGTTCTGCAAGTGGAAGCACAGCATAGTGAAATTTTAGCTTATGCTGAATCACAATGAAAGCAACACTATAGACCGACACGCTGATTCCAAACAAGCCTGCATTTGCCCACACCAGGTGTGGGGAAGCCGTTGTGTGTCCTTTTTCTCCCTACCTCACGAGTTTCCGTTTTTCAAACCACGGTCTTAGGTATTCAATCATTATGTATAACTTACACCAGCTCGCCCGCACTTTAACTGTTCTTTCCTTATCTCCACTTGCACGCATCCAATTGTCCCAGTTGTTTTCTTTCTCCGATATGTGCATGTCTGAGGAATCCAATAAAAAGGGGTATAAATATGTAAACATAACGTCAAGTGTTTTGTAGATGCCCTTTATACTTTCTGCAAAGAAATAAAGAAATAATTTTGAAACTGAAAAATTCAGAAGTGTCATAAAAGCATAAATTCTCCTAGAGCTTCCATTTATACCTTACTGGAATCCACATACCTGTCAGTTTCGCTGAGCTATGTTCATTTTCGGACTTCAGTATTTTAATTTGTCTTAATCCTTTCCATAATCTTTGCAAATATTCCAATATTAACTCTTTCCTGACCATGACCATAATCAATGGTTTTATGCGCTGTCAAAAAATTAAAGGTAGTGCAGAGAATTATGTTCGACAATCACGTGGATAGCCGAAGAGTAGTTTTGGTTTCAACGTAGGTATGAGCTTGATCACAAGCTGGTGTGCTGTCAAGAATAGTCCTGAGAACGGTGATTGCACTTGCTCTAACATGGCTAACTGCTTGCACCAGTCTTCGTAACAAAGATGGCATTATTTACACAACTCAACCGTACTGCGGCCTATCTTTTAGACGTCAAGAGATCTGGCAACACTTTAAGTCATATTATAGGCATCACTTAAGAAACATTTGTCGCTAAGCATCACTTATAATTTTCAATCCTGTCCTGAGCCGGCGTACATGTTTTATGTTCCCAACAAGGTGGACGAAAATCCTAAATAACAAGGAACTGCAATCAAGGCTATGACAAAACCAAGGTGAAGAACACAAAAGAAAGCATTCCGCTGAGGATGTAAAAAAGTACTATCCGTGTTTCACCAAAATATGCATTCCCTCGTTGAAAAGCACACCTGTTATGGAGGCTAACTCTCCGACGAATCAGAAATAGATGTCAGTTAAAGTACACCAACTTTGACAAGTAATAGCAGTGTGTGTGGGGCACATTTTGTATACTCAAAAAATTTTGTCATTGAATTTGACAAAATTGTTGAAGTTTCGGCATTTATATGCCTTCTGCACCTACATTGTATTTCTAAAAAATTAGATTTTAAAATCTTCCTAACATTATACCAACCTGTCTTTTTCTTGAAAAAACAATTACCGTACAGTTCCGAGAGAACGCCCACCCCGAGACGTCGCCTCATCCCGTTTTTCTAAATAAATATATGTAACATAAAAATTCCGAAACATGGCCCCCCTCCCCCCACTTTCCGTCTGACAACATGCAATGTCCGACGGGAATCGCATCAACCGCGCAATTTGCTGTACCGGCACATCAGACAAGCGAGTTTATAGCGGATTCCCGCGTTTTGCCCAGGATCTGCATGTGCGATCTCCATTCCACGCGAGTTGGTCCCGCGTGTACTATATTGCATTGTGAAATGTGATTTTGCTGCGTTCGCGATCTGCGGTATTTGCTCCCGTAACATGAGTTTGTAGCAGATTCGTGCCTTTCTGTCCGCGATTTGCGCGTGCGATATCGGTTCCTGTGACAGGCAAGTTTGTAGCGGGTTCCCGCGTGTTTATCGCATCCATGAAACGCGAATTTGCGGTGTCCACGATCTGCGGTATCAGTTTCCGCGTCACGTAGTTTGTACCCGGTTTTTGATAAAGTTTTGCTGTGGCGTCCCCAAAGATAGCCCACCCCATGTTTTTCACCATTTATCTCTTCATTTTAGGTGAGCGTTCTTTCGGAACTTTACGGTAGCCACATTTCGAGGTGTCATATTTCTACATACGCAAATTAGTTAGGAACATATAAGCAGCTGCATGGAACCTTTGTAAATTGCTGCTGTTCCCTCGGTTAGGAAAGAGTTAAGGACATATTTGTAGTCAAGATTGTAAAGGCTGATAAATTGTGAAAATTTAATTTTGTATTCGATTACAAGTTATATAAAAAAGCTCCAGAAGCAGTGTTCCCCCTTAAACAGCCATAAAGAGAAGCCATGGACATGTTTTCGTCCGAGGGACATTTCAGGTTATGCTGAAAGGTACAGAAGCTAGAAAAACTAGAAGGGGCCTGCTGCCGATACTGCCAGTTACAAGTAGCTTTTTTGAGTGGGTCTTTTCCTACATTACATTACGCGATATTTGTGAAGATTTTAGACTGAAAATAGTTTTCACGGCATACTTTATGTTGCGGTTTTCCGAGCTTGGACTTCTACAAACAGCGACACACGATTTTTTGTCCCAACATAAATCAATATAGATATATAAGTTATGTCGTTGAATTGTAAGAATTCAAGTGTAAGAAGAAAGATCTGTGTAGTAGCAGAAATATAACTTGCCAATGCATCTGATTGCTTCTTTTGTAGGGTGCCAGAACGTTCATTTCCTACTGCTTTTCTCCAGAGCAATAAACAGCGGCTCAGATGAGGGCGCAATAGTTTAATATTTGAGTCCCGTCTCATTTAGGCCACCTGTTCAATCATACAGCCCCCAAATGTTGCCAGTACTTTTCATGCCACGTTTTAAGCCAAAGTGAGCCACTACTTAACGCGAAAACTATTCATGCAGCAACGAACCTGTCTTGATAGTAACAGCTTCCGTCGAACTGTTGTCACTGGAACTGCCCCACCCTGTAAAGAGAGTGGTAGGAGGTATTAATTACCAAAAAGTGATGCGCTGAAAATTAAGATGTTATTAATGCCCACTTCACAGCATAAAAGTGCTCTGCTGCCATTATCAAAGAAATGATCCCACTCACCAGCGATTTCACTACACACCCCCTAGCCGGGCGGGGGGGGGGTAGGGGGTACACCCCTCCTTGTTTTTTTTTAAGGCGCCCCCTTAATAAGCAATGACTCCACTATTCTCAATGCCCCCCACCCCCCAACCCCCCCAAAAAAAAAAAAAATTGAGACAACCTTTTTTTAATTTTAATTTCTGGGAAAACCCCTGCCATTCACACTACCCCCCCCCCCCCCCCAACAAAAAAGAAATTAGGACACTTTCCTTTAATTCCAATTCCTGGGAAACCCCTGCCACTCACACTAATGTGCTAATGCATTTACAGGTACATTTTCCAAAGCCTGAAGCTCTGCATGAAGACAAGTTGACATAATCTTCTAGTATTTTAGTCACAGAACTTCCAACAACTAATAATGCCAATACATTAAAACTATTGGCCACTTGGATCAAAGACAAGTGCACAAACTCACCTAGTCCATCGTCCGGCAGTATGGATTCAATTTCTGGGGTGTCAGAATGGCCTGGCACATCTGAGACAAAACATAAAATATAATTTGTGACACATGTAAAAAAATACAAGGAAATTGTCACCAAGCTATTATTCAGACCAGCACATAATCGGCCTGTCAGACAGCCCCTGAAAGAGTTATTTTGTTAGTTCTTTTCAAAAGCGTTTGCACCTGAATTTCAGAAGTTAGGAAGAAAAAAAAAATTCCGATGACACCTGAACACTTGTTATGAGTTGTGAACTGCGCCACGGCGCAGCCTTTAGGCGCCACCATCTTGCTGCTGGTGTGGGTAGGTTGGTGGGTAGGTTGTCTGATAGTCAAGCATTGTTGAGGCCGTGGGTACGCCTCAGCAGTGCTCGACTATCAGACGATCTACCCACATCAACACCAAGATGGCGGCGTCCAGACGCCGGGCTTGCAAACATCTATAGGAGAGAGGAAATGTTTAAAAGGAGGGGTATGCCAATCAACGGGCAACATAAAGAGATTCTGGTGAAACAAAAGCATATGGGTGCATTAAACAAACACACGAGGAGCGCAAAGAGCAGATAAACTTGCACGCCGCATACAAAGGATTGTTGCTTCTGCGAGAGACACAAGCTTTCTTTTTGCGTAGATTGCGACGCCTGCCATGCGGCTGCCCTCTCGCTTCGCACACACTATTCTGGTGTATCCGTCCACTTCGTAGAACGCGTCCGATCACGTTTCCGAAAGATACAACACTGGTACCTTGTTGAGGATGAAGTCGTGAGTCAGATCCTCGGAGTGCAGACCTAGGGATCGAACATTGAGAGCAGCAAGTGCAATCGAATGTGGTTCTTCTAACATTGCATTGCATGCCTTCGTGATGGTGGGGAGATGATGGTTCTCCAGACGCCTGAACTCATCTTGCAAGTCCCTATCGACGTTTTCATTTCTGTGGTAGAACGTGAAGTCGTCGTTGACATTTGTTATGTACAGTCAGTTGAAATCTGTATACCGACTCAGGGCGACATAGCGTCGCTATTGGAATAGTACAGACGCAGTGCGCCTGGTGCCTCCGCCGTCACATGATCGGCCGTGACGAAACGACTCTTTATCAGTTTCAGTTGTTCTGGCTCGAGGACTGCCGTTTCCGATCTTAGAATTGATGAGAATGTCACACGTCTTTCTGCCGAACCACCTGACACAACGGAAAGTATGCAAAGTGATGCCACCTAACCTCGCTGCTAAGACCTTGTTTTGATCACGACTTCTCTTGAAGATTGGACTGGCTCCAACAGGCGGCAATCGCCGCAGATCACCACACATGATCAAATCAAGTGCTCGGAACAGTTTGTTGTACTTGCACGTAATTTGTCTGAGTCTCTCATCGACTGTAGCGAACATGTCGGCAGAGAGCATACTCACTTCATCGATGATGACGCACTTCACGTTTCGGAAGACCATGCGGTATGTGTTAAGATCACTGTCAGACAATCCACCATCGACAGCGGCCTTTCCAGTACTTGCACACACGGCATACGCATTTGTATCACAGTTACCATTGGTACTGTAGTACCTGTTATACAGATCCATGATGAGGAAAAGGACGAACGTTTTTCCACATCCTGCTGGTCCGGTCAGGAAGACCCATAGTGGCTTAGAACCGGGTGTAGTGATTCGGTGAATGACTTCTCAGATGATCCCGTACTGTTCTGCGTTGGTCAATCGCGTCATGGAGAAGAACTCTTCCCGTGTGTAAATGTCTGTCCGCTTTCGAACCTCTGCACAAGGACTGTCGCTCTGCATCGCAGCGACGTACTCCGGGTCATCGAGAATGTCCCCGTCTTGGTCGTAGTCGACACAGACGTTTGATGAGGCTTCTGCATCTTCAGTAGTCCCCACTACTCGCTCGCTCTCCTCGGATGTGATGGATCTGGAGATGTCCATGATCTTTTCGTAATCCATCCTCACCACATACTCCTTTTGCTTCGCTACTACGTTGCCCAGGTTTTCTTCATAGATTGTCTCAAACTTGTTGTCTAGAATGTCGACTTCCCGCTTGAATGCATGGAAGAGGAGAACTTGCTCCCTTTTGTAGTTGATGGGGTTGTCGATTGTGTAATGCCTGTATCTGATAATGTAGGGTCTGTACTTCCGGTCATATCTCTTAGCCCTATTGTTGTAGCTGTAATGGGCGACAAAGTCTGCCAGACACAGATCCTCTAACGCTGGCGGACGGTCTTCGTACTTCCGAATGACGTTACGCTGCCACACATTGGTTGAGTTGTTAGTCCAAGTTCTCGCTAGCCATTTGCTGCTTGCTCTTACGCACACGCGTCCATTCTTCCGGGAGACAGGTTGGGATGTATTTAACGTCTCGACTTTTCTCGGACATGTCTTGCTTCAGCAGAAACCATGCTGCTTCCTGCGCCGACATTTCAATTGTCTTCAACATGGTATCACCGAGTGCCTTCAGTGCCTGGGCGTACTGCATTTCAGGATTTTCTTCCACGATCTTGATTATCGCGTTGTGCAGATTGGAGATGCCGCGATCCGCCTTGTTGACGTATAATCAATGACATACGTGGCACACGCATAATGATCCAGGATAACCTGGAGATCCATGTTGGAATCAAGCACCGAGGCAACCCATGGGTTAAAGACATTCATCCATTTCTTTTTCACACTCCGTTTGAGCAAGAGGCATGGTCTAACGAACCCAGCCCTGAGAATGTCAATGTACCGTTGTTCTGAGGTGATATTGAATTGCTTAAGGGAGACACTAGCCAGAAAAAAAAAATTTCTGCAAAAAAAGTTGATTTTGGAAAATGACATATTTACATCTACCAACATCTAGAGAGTATTCCCAGCAAGTTTCATAAGTTTACACTGCATAGTTAATTTTTTATAAATTATTTTCTGTTCACAGAAGCTAAAGAAAAGGTAGAGTTTGGAGCACTTTGAACGCATTTTTCTCCGTTCCACTTTTTGGTATAAATTCCATTTTAGTCAATCTATCGTTTGATAATGGCAATACAGGGAAGGCTCGTTCTTCACTCTTCCTGACTGAAATTTAATAAGGAATGCGCCTATGGAATTGTTTTGTCACTTTACGGATGTCTTTTATAAAAAATGTTGACATTTTGTCGAAGACACAGAAGACCAAAAAGTTGACAAATTTTGCGGAAGAAAAAATTTGTAGAAATAAATGACTTTTTACAAATAACTCTCCATAGGCGCACCCCCTAGGCATTCTGCTACATATCTAGCAAATAAAAATCTTGAATATTGCGATAGTTTTCCAACGATAGATTAACTAAACAATGTAGGCGTGTTGCTGATAGAAGGTGCTCTAATTTCCTTCCCATTTACCCGACAGACCTGAAATTTGGTTACGCACCCTCCAGCATGACCACCAGCCTACCCTGTAAATTTCATTAATTTAAAGCCAAGGGTTCAAAAGTTGACCCTCCCGGGGGAGTGTACCCCCTTAAAGAAGTTTTCTGTCGTTTCGTATTTGGTTTCTTCTAACTTAGCGTGCATGTCCGGGTACTTTCGCTTTAACGCCTTCGTCTCTCTAGTTCCCCAGGCACATCCGTGGGTGGGAACGGTACAATAATCATGGTTTTCTCACTTGGAATGAACGGTGCACCAAACCGACAGACATGCCTGGTCTTCTTGTAGCATGTGTGTGCATGCTGGTGAATCTGCAATCTTTCATGTGGCAAGAATCCCTTATCCAGAGACATCAAGAAATCTGCCATCGTGATTGTCTGCGGCATATTCATGCTCAATTTTTCATTGGGCGCAATGTTGAGCCAGAGGAGAATGTGGACGTGCAGACTGCCTCTGTGCTGAAATTTGACTCGCTTGAAGAAGTCGACCACGTAGTACGGTCTGAATGGGGAGACGATCTTGTCCTTCAGGATGTTGATGATGGTGTCAAAGAGCAGATTCAGATATATGGCACACACCACCCGATCATTGATCACGAGGTCCGACGCGTCGATGAGCCGCAACTCCTCGAGCGGTCACTGCTCGAGGGGTTGCCTTGCACCCTTAATTTGTCGAGGAGTGCAACCAAATGCTTCCAATGTATTTCCGATGCCGGCATGGTGAGGAAGACTGTAGGCTTCCCGAGCTGTCGGATCATTGCAAACACTTCTCTCTTCTTCTCCATCAAGTACCTGGTGGTGTTTGGGACGCCTCGCATGAACGCCCAGGTCTTGGTCGATGGCGTATTTGACAAACTCACCGTCCTCGAGTTGTTTGCGCATAATACTGTTTGTTGCGTGTTTGCTTCTGAAGGTGATCGTCTTTTCAACCATTTTGTGCCGTGTGACTTTCATAGCCATGTACAGCACATGCGTCGGATGGACGCCCCTTCGATCAGTGCGGCGAATTTCACTCGTTGCAAGAGAGAATGGTGTTACCCGGTCGCTCACGATCTGACGAGGCTGACTGAGGTACATTTGCGGAAAGGATAGTTCTTCCGGATTCGAATCATACAAGAGTGAGATTGGCACCAGACCTCCACCAGGAGAAATGGCCACGAAGTGCGTCTGATTTTGCAGACCGGCCATGCATGTCTTATCATACACAACCATCTGACTCGTCGCGCTCATAGCCACAACGCATTGCTTTGGGTCATCAAGGTCGTCGACGCCCATCAGCTTCTCAACCTCGTCTTTGTCTATCTATCACATATATGGCACCCTTTGTCCGGGAGACGTTCGAAAGTCTGTGGGTTGAAGCGAATGTTGTAGAACTTGTAGAGCGGACTCTGGAGAAGAACGTCGAGCCATGCTTTGATGTTATCCTTTCAAACGGTACCTGCAACGTATAGGTTCTGCGAGCAGGCGCCGCTTCAAGTGTACGTTGATGGCGACGTCGTCATCAATGCTTTGAGGAAGACTCTGGACAGTCTTTTGTACATCAATGGGGACGTTTACGATTTCGCCTTTAATCCCAAACTGTCCGCCTCCATGAGAAGGACGTCTGATTGACATGAACGAATCGGCGGTGCAACCAGTCATTCTTCTACGATGTTTAACTGAGGTGAGGATGGTGCTGAAATTGGAGGATATACGTATCCACGAGTCTCTGAAAGTAGAGGCACTTTACCTTCGAGTAAGGAATCCTTGCAGGCACCACACACTTTAAAGTTCACAACGTCCTCCCCAGGAAAGGAACGCGACAACACGTCGAGTGCGCTTTGCTTCTTTTGTCTATTTGCGACATGTGAAATGCACATTAGATCGTCTTGACACCACAGTCGATCACACACGGAGCAAGTGAATCCAAATTCTACGCCGAGAAATTTCTTTTTAAATTTAGAATTAGCCCCCTTGAAATTGGCCAACTGACCGGCATCATGATACTTGCGTCGTTTCGCAGCATTCTCTGCTTCACGTCGCTCCTCGTCATCTCGGCGGGCTTGTCGCTTGCGCTCGGCTTCTCTGGCGACATATGCTGGGCCCTGCCTAGCCCGACGCTTCCGCTCCGCTTCTCTGGCGGCATATGCTGGGTCCTGCCTAGCCTGACGCATACACTCGGCGTCTTGCGCGAGAGCTGCTGGGTTTTGCCTACGACGCTGTTGAGCAAGACGGTTTTGTTCTTTTCGTCGAGCCATTATATTCACGCTGTTCTTCTGGCGTCTTTAGTTTTCGTGGTCTACCCATTGTTGCCTGGAATGAAGCTGAATGAGTTGCTAGACCGGTCTTCCTTTTATATATGAAAGCGTGGTGACGTCACTACGTGATTTCTATGCTGCTGGGTACCTTTCCACTCTGAGTAGCTTACGCAACCGTAATCTTTATCGGGAAACACACGCGGGGAGAAGGAACGTGCTTCACATTGTTCACAGGCACCGTTATCATCCATTATGCGGTTTGCACTTCACACGAGGGCTTCGAATGACGTCAACCCCGTTCGAAGCAGCTGCAAGCCTAATCTTTACCGGAACGTGTGGGAAGGTGTCCCTATTGTTCACACGCACCTTATCATCCATCATGTGGTTTTGATGCTTGTTTTGTGGTTTTCTTTACTGAAACGGATACCGAGCTGTGTGCTGTATGCCTGATTTCAAAGGAGATATGCTGTTCTGCCTTCAATTGTTCGCCGGGAGTTTTTTGCTTACAACGCCAACGACACGAAACTTTCCTTGGCTGGTAGAGGTATACAGCTTCGCTGTAATATTAGCACAACCTCACCTTTTCCCAAGGGAGCTGCTGCTGTTGCCGTCGGTAAGAACAGCGTAGGGATCACCCCGGGTTTCAGTTGCAGACGCGCACCTGTGCGAGGCTTGAAAGCATCCGGAGCGAAATGTCGAGAGCATACCCGAAAAAATTTGTCGCTAGGCGAACGCCCGATTGCCTCCAGCCAACTAGCTCTCAAATTTTTATCTTCCGGGACACCATGGCTGCTGATATACTTGGCATCGCGATCACTAGGCTTGCAGCGACTGACAGCGCAGCGGCGCCGCTTTACCAGCTTTACGGGATCCGACATCTAAAAAAACAAACAAATCGGCATTGGCACGCGCCAGCAAACAAAGAAAAAAAATAGGGTAGACGGGACACGCAAATCACGCTAGGCGAAACAGAAGAAAAAAATAAAAAAGCCTGTTACCCCGCGTTATTTTCTAAATACTAGACCTCTTCAGAAGGTCTTCACCGTGATAAAACCATAAAATCAGCCGAGGTACACGAGGTAATCTGTACACGAGGTAGTACGCGAGACACGCTTCAAGACTGCGGCAAGGGGCGTCGCGAATTTTTTTCCGAACCTCGATTTTGACGTCCGAGCCTGCGAACTTTCACTAAATTTCGAATAGCCTGCAGTATGGACAGTGTTGCCCGGCCATGATGTCCCTATGTTTATTCTTTCTGTTTTTATTCAACTTACCAACGCGCTCACGTCGAACTAAATAATTTAGAAAGTAGTTTGTTTTATATTTTATAAAATGGTCACCACTGTTTACACCAAGGGACGCTAGGGTCCCTCCTAGGGAGCTAGTCAGCTGAGTCGGCTGAGTCATATCGGCTCGAGCTGGTCAGCCGGTCAGCCGGCTAGTCTCTCCTCCTCGGTGGTGTCAGCGGCGTAGCGTGCTTGCTCGTCTTTTTCGTGGTGTGTGGTCGGTGTGGTGATGTGGTGCAAGTGTGGTGGTTATGTGTGGCCAGTGGCTGGCCTCGTGTTTTGCACCCTAACACGGCTCTGAATCACAGGTGCCACCATCGTGCACGAAGGTGATGGGAAAGAAGTGCTTCGTTCCCAACTGCAACTCGGGGTACCGGAACAGTGCAGAGCGAGTGCCCTTGTTTAAAGCTCCATCAAATGACGCTCGCCTGGAGCAGTGGCGTCGTGCAATCGCGAGGGCCGATCGCAGGTTACTACCTAGTCATCATGTTTGTGCCAAGCATTTCCCCGACGAACTGATCTCGAAAACGTATCATGCGGAGCTCGGGGAGAGTTCTCCTCCATGCTCCAAAGAAGGCCGTGCTATCTGTAGACGCTGTTCCGAGCATTTTCCCTGACTGCCCGAAGTACCTTACAGGTTGCAAAAGACCCAGAAATCCGCCTCGAAAGAAAGAGCATGCCAAGACAAGCGTACGTAAACGACATCAGCCGAAGACGTCTGTCGCTGAAGCGCCCCTGCAGTTTGTCCAATCTCCCGAGCTCGCTATTTCGCCATCGAAGCCGTCTAAAAGACGGCGTATTAATTCCTCCAGCGTTGCACCGTCCGTCATACCGTCCGTGCCGCTCACGCAAGAGGGACAAGACCTGTCCGTTACCGTGGAAGCTGTCAGCTGCTCTTCAGGGGAAACAGGCTTCTCTAGTGCAACTAATTCCAGTTACAGAAAGGTAATCTATATGATATAGCATCTAGCAGGAACCATGCTTAAATGTTTACTACATTTTTTTGCCTTACTTGAATGGTTTCTGCTAACTGCTATATTCGTTCTAGTTCCATGTCTCTTACCTAGCACTTCAGCAGGTCACTTCTTTGGTATTAGACCTGCAATACTCAAATCTCACGACATGAACTACAAACATTATTTTAGTTTCATTCTCTTTTATTTTGAATGTTAATGATATTAGTCACCAGTACTTCCTTCCACCGTGGACACAACCACCAAAGATAATCAAAGTCGTGCGTCATTGAAGGCACACACTCAGTATAAAATATAGTATGATGCCTATTTTCTGTGGCTTCCAAAAAGCTGAAAATATGTTGATTGGAAACAAACAAAAATAAAAAAATAAAGAAGTTACATCGCCATGTGACTTCCGGCAACACACCCCAGTCTAGTTTCAGTTTCGAGCAGTTGTGTTTTTTGACTTTATTAAAAATATATGTGACGCTGTAGCAAAATATTCGATGGATAGTCTTCTGACACCATAGATAAATCACCTAACAAAAAAAAAAAATTTGGGGGGTGTCTGTTTTTTTAAAGATCAATAAGCGATTATTTGTGCGCGATAGTCTGCTCAGCCCTATCACTAGTTTGTAGGTATCTAAATGTAAGCTTTCGGATTCGGTTTGTCTATTTTGGAGCCAAAACGTATACAGCGGAAGGGGCTTCAGGGCCGCCGACCCCCATCTCCTAAGCAGACGCGCTGCGAAATACCACCGAAAAAAGGACGCGCCCAGGTCTAGATGCGATACCTGAAATCACCTGCGAGACATGGTTGTATAAAAACAATATTTATTATGCCGCATAACCTTGTAAACCAAAATTTTATGGAAACATCACGCTCCTGTCATTCTGTACTAATTTCCAATAAAAATTCCTACGAAAAGAGCTTTTTCTGTTTGATTTTTCGCTAAAACTTATGCTTTCTAAACACTCCTGGTGACCACAGTAAAGAAAAAAAGATGGGGCCGCCATCTTGGTGCCTCGAGCCTGGGAGTTTCGGTACTCTGGGAACATTCAGTGACTCTAGGCCAGACAACGCAACATTCGCTCACCGTCCGTGGAGGGGAATGGCAAGCGCGCTGCACTGGGCAGAGTAGATGGAAGGGTGTAGCGGCACGAGATCGGCAAAGGGCGCAGGACCCTAAATATCTTGCATGAGCGGCAGCGCATTAGCGCAAGAGGCGTCAAGACCCCCATGTTCGCAAGGAAGAGGCAAAGCTTAGAAAGTGTCAACGACGGGCCGCAGACGACAGGCTGTGGGAGCATGAGGCAGACGCAAAGTGGCGGAGGCGGTGGGCCCCACATGTTCCTTCTGCTGCGGCAACCACCGAATTATGGAAGCGCGTCTGAGTGTCTGAGTGTTATCTTCTTGCCAAGAGCACATCGTTTAAAAACATTCTGAAAATGCACATCTCCTATGACTATACTACTAAAAGCAAATACCCTAAAGCACATCAGCTAACGCCGCACACTGTGTGGTCATTTTAAATTCTTGTATTTCAATTCCAGATAGCCCCGAGGAGGTCAGACGAGGATAAGGAGGGGAACGCCAATGGTATGGACCCTCTACTCTCATTGGCTGCTTTGTAGTCCAAGGTTCTCTCAAGAAAAGTTTCCTGTTCCAAGCTGTCTGGCGCACGATGAAATCGAGCAATCCAAGGATTCACATGACACCTTTGAATACGTAGCTTACGTGACGTGTATAAGTCTGATCACACTGACATCTAGCAACGAAACAGCGGATTAACGCCTTATGAATACCTCCCATTCCGACGTAACTAAACCTCGGAAGTGTGTCCTCTGTCCGTGTGCCCATCCATCCGCCAGTCGTCGCCTAGCAACGGCTCATGTCGTCGCCCTTCAAGGGCGTAGCGACATTATTTGTGCGGCGCGGATTCTGTGTCATCAGTTCTTAACATTACACTAGTGATGGAACGAATCTGCCGAACTTCAGATTCGGCAAAGTTTGGCACATGCCGAACTTTTGAAGGAAAGTTCGGCAAAGATTCAGCAAAAACTCGGCAAACGTCTGCACATGCGCGAGAATACGACGGGGCTGATGGGGCCATGACTTGCAAATGCACGCCGTGCGGTCATGGGATTACCATCGTAGAGTGTGGTACAACCAGCACTTACAACGAGGTACAGAGTAGGCGACATGGTAACTGTGTATTTCTCAGCCTTTGTGAGTGTGGTTCTCTCATATTTTCTGCCTCAAGAACAGAAGCTCGACCTGGATTGACGCAGTCTACTACGCAAGTTGCAATTGAGGGGGTACATTCTGGATAACGTGATATTCATTTGATCTTTCGAGTGATGCAACGAGGTAGTTGCAACATTGATCGACAAGTACTTTAAAGAACTCCTCGCTCTTATAGCAATCCTGTTTTCGGCTCACAAGTAGTTTGTGCCAACACAAATAATATTGCGTTTTAAGTAGCATTATTTCACGCGCTTTCATTTATTTGCATAAAACTAAACACAGAACTATCATGCTCCACGTTGCACATCCGACATTCCTAACTCTTCCCATCTTCCTAAACGTCTGGTGTGTCCCAACATCAAAAACCGGCATTTTAAAAGTTAAAAACGAGACTGTTGGGAATATGGGACGCACATTTTCATGCAAAGCTGAATTGAGTCAAATCGAAAAACATTCATATTTACAATAATATTGTTTTCTCTTCTAGTTGAGGCTCAGCAGCTGTTGCATTCATTTTAGCACACGAAACGGTGATTCGCAGAGAAAGTAAGGCTTGCGCTGATGAGGTCTCAAAACCGAAACTCCCGTTTCATGACTGCATCCCAACCTTGTTGCTGCTACCGCTACTACCAGCTACTACCCAGCCTCGTTGTCACACCACTTCTGCAAAAAGTCACTCTAAAATTGCCAGTAAACACACAAAAATGACACTGATACAATTATCTTCTAGAATATCACCTTATTTAGTAATAACTGTGCCAATATGCATTAATAAAACCTACAATCTTTTTTTGCCCGAAAAAAATAAATATAAACCCTAAGGTCTGGCAACAATGTATTTTTAAAATTCGGCGATTCGGCACTGAATTTCCGATTTTGCAAAAGTTCGGCCTATCACTACATTACACTGAAAAGGCTGAACGACGCTCTTTTCAACTTCAACCGAGAAAGGTGTAGGGATGGAAAATGTAAACATCTGTATTAAGTTGCAGGTCAAGAAGGTGGCGGCAAATGCCCCTCAAAGGGGTTCATATATCCCTCCGCCACCCTCCGCATCCAATAGCGTCCCATTGTTTCCGTGACGTTGTGGCTAACGCGGGAGAGGGTTTTGCCTTCCTGTGAATATTTGCTTTATCTTTCGACTTTGATTTAGTGTTGTGGAAGCCACGAGAGGGAGATCAGAATTTTCCCCCCTCCGATGGAAACAAATACGACTTTGGGGGTTAGGTTCCCTCTCCGATGGATATAAAGGCCACTTTCAGGGGCTCGGTTCCCTCTCCGATGAATACAAAGGTCGCTTTAGTGCGGGTCGGAGACTAGGTAGTTGGCATCACTCTGTAGCCAATATCTATTCATTAAAGCGGAACAAGGGACGTTTCCAGTGAACTACTCTTTCGACTGCGGAGCGATTTGAAACGGGCGCATCACGCTTGTGGGAGGAGCTTCTCCTACCTTCTTGACTTGTAACCGACTATAGCAAGTGCTTTGCAGTCTACCAAAGCTGAGGCAGATGTTGCTGAATGCAAGTCCATGCTTCGTCACATAGCAAGACTTGCTTTGTCACATTAGCACTTCGGTAGCGTTATCACGTCCGTCGGAGCGTGAAGCAGCTAATGTGCATTGGAAGTGCTTTACAAACTAGCCCCTAAGAAATACGTGCAGTGTCTGTGATAGACTGAGGTTTGAGTGATTTACTTTGTGTGCAAAATGATTGGAAAGTGTTGCTGAAGTAAATCCAGCCAACTGATAATGTAAGCGTCGCTGAAGGAGAACAGGCAAATTTATGGTTAGTTTGAGGCAGTTTCATATTTTATATATGTTTGACACTCTTATCTTGTTTAGGTAAGGCCAGCTGAACTAGAATAAAGATACACACAAAGAAAAGACCATACAGTGGAGGAGGAAAAAGAAAAGTCTGTTGTTAGTCTAGCGGTGTGTATGGTCTTTTTTTTGTGTGTATGTTTATCCTAGTCCAGCTGGCCTTACCTGAAGAATGAAACAACTGAAATTTGAAATATTCCCGTCGTGTTCAAAGATAGGTTGAATATGATCCACAATATCCGTAAATGACAATCGCACGTTTGTATTTTGAGCCTGATGGCTGTATTTTTCGTTATAAACGGCCCACTCTGGCAAGCGCTCGGAGAAGGCCCAGCGGGGACCACGTGACATCCAACGCAATCGTGACGTAGGTCATCTCGAGACGAGCGAAGCTACGGCGAGGCTGACGTCAATAAGATGGCCTAGTCGTTCTAGCCACCGAAGCGGCTGCTTTTGTATGAATTTTGAGTGACGGGTTGATCTTCTATAATCTTGTAGGGGGACAATAGCAACTTCTGGGACACACGGACACACAAAGGCATTCTCGGGAAGAGGGGAGTTCCTCCTTCCCCTCTTCTCTCGTCGTGGCCGGAGGCGAGACACTCACTGTCACTAGCTGTCAAGGCTCCTAGACAGGCATTACGAGCGAGGCGTTAGCGACATCCACCAGGTGCTCTTTGCTAATCGTTTAATTCGTTTTAAAATTCCTTTTCGAGACTTTTAGGGGCGAAGCTCCTTAAGGCGTGGGTCTGTCCCTCCTAGTTGTGGGTATGTAGCCACTTCGAGGTTTAGTTTATGAATGGCTCAAGAGATGGCGTGTTCCGGAATTAACTTTATGTAGAGATGACAGATGGCGCTTAGCTCATGTTATAAAAGGCACTCGCTCTTGGCGCTGCTCGTAGTTTAGCTGGATGGAGGCAGTAGACAAGGCTGCGGAGCGGAGAGCGCGCAAGGCGGCGGCAGCGCGCGCTCGCAGACAGAATCCAGCCGTGCGAGAGCGAGAGGCCGAAGCATGTCGTCAGGCTGCGCGTCGACGCCGCCAAGATCCGGCCGTGCGAGAGCGGGAAGCCGAATCGCGTCGTCAGTCTGCTCGGCGACGCCGCCAAGATCCGGCCGTACGAGAGTGGGAAGCCGAAGCGGCACGGCAGCGTCGCCAAGATCCGGCCGTACGAGAGCGGGAAGCCGAAGCGGCACGGCAGCGGCGCCAAGAGGATCTGCAGAACGTCAGGGAACGGGAAGCGGCAAGAAAGCGCGCGTATCGGCAGGCAGACCCCGATGCAGCGAGAGCTCGTGAGGCGTCTGCAAAACGCATCAGGCGAGCTCAGCCCGAAGGTGCCGACGCGCGGTTTAAGCGAGACTTTCTAGACGTTTCGTTCGGCCATAGCTGTGGTGTGTGTGATAGATTGTGGTTTGTATACACACACACACAGTGTTTCTCACGTCTTTACATGGCGATGAGTGGGCGAATTAACGGAAGAATCGCTGGTTTACCGACGATTCACTCCGGAGCTTCGCCCACTCATCATCATTCACCACGTGGATATGCTGTGACTTTTTGCTTATGTTATCGGTTTATAGTTATAAGAGCGCGGAATGGCGACTGGAGGAAATTGGTGTTGTGCCGTAGGGTCTCGCGCTACGGAAGCGTCGCTTGAAAGCACGGTCTACTCAAACCGTCTATTGTCAGACCCCAAGATATAACAAAAAGTGCCTCCAATTAAAAGGCATAACGTCGATCAGTTTTTCTTGGCGTCCTAGCAACAAAAGCTGCCTTACCATTCCGCTTCGAAAGCGGCACCTCGGTCCACATGGCGGCGGATCACGAATGCAGCCGCCGCTGGCGGTTCCCGCGGAGGCGATGCAGGCGGATCGTATGAGAACGGGTTATCGTCATCGTCCTCAAAATCTAGCAGCATATCCTCATCGTTGCTCGATTCAGACGAGCCTGATGAGTCCATTTTTATCCGCGGCAAGAACACAGAACAGTGACCTGCTGCCAGGCTGGCCAGCTTAAACTACACACATGCGAGTGTTTATACCATATGTGACGTCACGTCAAAATGGCGGACCAGTCGAGTGGCAAGTTAGTTTCGGTATCGGTTTCAGCGTATTTTAACGATTATAAATTATGTAAACAATTTTTTAATGATTTAACCGCTGCTATAGGCTACATTTTTAGTACCCTTTCCGAAAATATGTTTCGATAAAAACGCTCAAATTGACGGCGGAGCTGCCCTTTAACATTACACTAGTGATGGAGCGAATCTGCCGAACTTCAGATTCGGCAAAGTTTAGCACATGCCGAACTTTTGAAGGAAAGTTCGGCAAAGATTCAGCAAAAACTCGGCAAACGTCTGCACATGCGCGAGAATATGACGGGGCTGAGGGGGCCATGACTTGCAAATGCACGCACGTGCGGTCATGGGATTACCATCGTAGAGTGTAGTACAACCAGCACTTACAACGAGGTACAGAGTAGGCGACATGGTAACTATGTATTTCTCAGCCTTTGTGAGTGTGGTTCTCTCATATTTTCTGCCTCAAGAACAGAAGCTCGACCTGGATTGACGCAGTCTACTGCGCAAGTTGCAATTGAGGGGGTACATTCTGGATAACATGATATTCATTTGATATTTCGAGTAATGCAACGAGGTAGTTGCAACATTGATCGGCAAGTACTTTAAAGAACTCCTCGCTCTTATAGCAATCCTGTTTTCGGCTCACAAGTAGTTTGTGCCAACACAAATAATATTGCGTTTTAATTAGCATTATTTCACGGCTTTCATTTATTTGCATAAAACTAAACACAGAACTATCATGCTCCACGTTGCACATCCGACATTCCTAACTCTTCCCATCTTCCTAAACGTCTGGTGTGTCCCATCATCAACATCCGCAGCTGGAGCCTTGATGATGATGAGAGGACACGTGGTTTCAGCATGCGCCGCGCCGAGCTTCGCACTCCCGGTGTCGCACCAAGCTTCGCAGTCCCGCCGCAGCCTCACCCAGCGGCGCAGCAGTCACCAGCAAGCCAGAGCAGCGAGCCAGGGCGATCTGCGTGGTGCACCGCCGCACTCCCTGCCGGCGCTGCAGCCGTTTCTGCTCCTCTCGGCGCCGAGGAACATGGCGGCGCCTGAAGCATCCATATCGTCGGCAGCCGCAGCTTCGGCAGTAGTGAAACGTGAGCAAAACTCGGAACCATTACTCGCAGCACAAAACTCGACGGAGCACTCAGCGGTGTTCAAAGGGAAGATGGGGCACTTCTGTATTTGAGAAAAAACGCTTGAATTGCGTTCATTTGGCCTTTAGAATAACAGATATCACAATTATATTTCAATGCGACGCGCCGGAGAGCCATAAGAGCAATTTCAAAATAGGGCTGAAGCCCCGCCTCCCTAGCCTTGGGCAGCCAAAAGATCCGTCGATGACGTCACGTACAGCGACTTTCTTTCGCGTTTTCTCGCGTTTCACACTACTTGCGTAGCAAAAGGTTTGGGTATTTGGGTTCACGGGGTAAGAATACACTAGAATTCACTTCTAACTCATTTTTTTCAAGAAGCTCCCCATCTTCCTTTCAAGTGGACATTAATGCTTTCATATTCACAACTCATAAAAAGTGCTTAGGTGTCATTGGAATTTTTTTTTTCCTAACTTCTGAAATTCAGATGCAAACACTTTTGAAAAGAGCTAACACAACAACTATTTCTGGGGCTGTCTGATAGGCTGGTTATGGGCTGTTCTGAATAATAGCTTCGTGACAATTTCCTTATATATTTTTTTTCATGCACCATAAATTATATTTTTTACGTTTTGTCTCAGATGTGCAGGGCGATTCTGACACCCAAGAAAGTGAATCCATACTGCCGGACGATGGACCAGGTGAGTTTGCGCACTTGGTTTTGACCCTTGTGGCCGATATTTTTAATGGATTGGTGTTATTAGTTGTTGGAAGTTCTGTGACTTGAACACTTGGAGATCGTATCAACTTGTCTTCATGCAGAGCTTCAGGCTTCTGAAAATACCTGTAAATGCATTAGCACATTAGTGTGAGTGGGATCATTTCTTTGATAATTGCAGCAAAGCACTTTTTATCTTGTGAATTTGGCATTAATAGCACCTTAATTTTCATCACATCACTTTTTGGTAAAGCCTCCTGCCATCTCTTTTGCAGGGTGGGGCAGTTCCAGTGGCAACAGTTTGACGCGAGCTGCTACTATCAAGACAGGTGCGTTGCTGTAGAAGTAGTTTTAATGTGAAGTAGCAGCTGATTTCGGGTCAAAACGTGGCATGTAAAGGGCTGGCAACATTTGAGGGTCGTATATGACCAAATAGGTGGCCTAAATGGGACGGGAACCAAATAAGACAGCCTGTTGCGAACTCATATCTAAGCCATGGTTCATTGCTCCGGAGAAGAGCAGTAGAGAATGATCTGTCCAAGCTACTCATCCTGCAAAAAAAGCAATCAATGCATTGGCAAGTTAGAATTCTGGACTTGCACAGATCTTTCTTCTTTACACTTGAATTCTTACAGTTCAACAACTAATACATCTATATTCATTTACGTTGGGACAAAACATTGAGCTGTGTTTTTAGATGCATGTGCACGCATGGAAAATTGCAACATAAAGTATGCCGTAAAAACTATTTTCAATATAAAGTTTTCACAAACCATGCATAATGTAGGAGAAGACCCATACATAAAAGCTACATGTAACTGACGTTATCAGCAGACGGTCACTTCTGGTTTTTCTAGCTTTTCTTCTGTACCTTTCAGCATAACCTAAAATGTCCCTCAGCACTAAGACATGTCCATGGCTTCTCTGTTATTGGCTGTTTAAGGGGGAACACTGCTGCTAGAGCTTTGTAACATAACTTGTGATAGAATACAAAAATTAATTTTCACAACTATCTTCCTTTACAATCCGACTACTAATATGTCCTAATATTGAAAGTTTCATTTGCAAAAATTATGGAAAGTATTAAGACAAATGGAAGCTCTCTGAAATTTTGCTTTTATAACACTTTTGAATTGTTCAGTTTCAAAATTATTTGATTGCAGGAAGTATAAAGGGCATCTAAAAAGCATGAAGTTATGTTTAACATATTTATATGTTAAGCATAAGCATGTTAAGCATATGTTAAGCAAAAATATTGGATACCTCACGCATGTACCTATCGGAGAAAGAAACAATGGACAATGGGATGCGTGCAAGTGGAGATATAGCTTCCATAAAAGAGCAGTGTGTTAATAGCAGTTAATTCTGAAATACTGTAAAACCTTTTATTTTTGCGGCCCCTATTTTTTGCGAGTCGTCCTCAGAGGTCATAATCGCAGCCACTAGATTTTGCAGATTCCAGATGCCTACTTTGAAACTCTTAAACGGGCCCTGCAAGGACTTTTCTTACTGATTTTTAATTTGCACCGAACCTGAGCGCACTGAGTGTGGTAACTTAATGAAACTTTTCTTTTCTCAAATTTCCCTTTATTTTAAAAGTTATAGGCAAACTAAAATTACAAAAACAAGCAAAAAATAAACTCCTTCATGACGTCCTTGGTCGCTTGAATGGCCGTGAACTAGAGAAGAATAGTGAGCTCAGCGAGCGCTCACAGCTGCCGCACTCCGTGTCACCGGCTCGAGAGGGCGCCACTAAACCGTGTGTTGGATAGGCTGTATGAAGCGAGCAGCCAGGGCGGCTCGCATTGCATTTGCTGCGCGATTTAAACACTAATTTGGCATGACACTTCATTGGCCACAAACGACAGCAAACACGGGGTAAAATTCAGTTCAGAACGGGAGCCACTTCGCACTGCTATACCGGCAAACCGCAAGCCAATCCTCGCCGAAGGCCTCCGTAACGCTAGGAACCGGTTGGATCCTCGAGCCCGTATACGACCGCAGTGCCGCTGCGTGCATCCGGGACCTTTCTATGCTCGCCGCTCGTCGGCACCTGATCCCACAACTCCTTTCTAGTATGTGCCGCCTTTTCCACTGCTTGGTGGCGGTATGTCGATGGGTCATTTCTTGTTTCCGTACTTTATAAACAGCATTTGTTTCTTTTCTGATCTAAAATACTGAACAAAAACTACTTTCACAAATAATTGAAACGGTTTGTGCCACTCATATTTTGTATTTCGACTAGAAAAAAGCTTTTAGCGGCTCTGACCAGTAGTAAGGCCAGGACCAAAGACGTCACATGTCGCGCGTTTTGACAACGCGTGGTCGCCTCGTCGGTGGAGGAGGTTTCCGCGTCGTCCGGTTAAAATATGACGCACTGATATTTAGTTAATCTCTCCGTGCCCGTTGGCTTGCCCGAAACTCAAGAGATGTGGAAACCGCAAGAAAGGTAGACGCTTAAATAGGATTGCAGGGCCCCTTTAAATGTACAATGTAAAAAAAAAAAATTTTTTAAATAATTTTATTTTAATTGAAAACAAAAAAACATTTATGCACTGCAGAATGCTTAATCTCTGTTGAAATGTAGCTTTAGTAGTCCGAATTTCGTGAATTTTTCAATTCGCAAAATTTGCAAAAAGTAAGGGCTTACAAACTTTAAAAAAAACACTGAAAAAAAAAACTTTTTTTAAACAGTCTAGTTCGGACATGCGTGTCAAAAAATAAGTTTGACGCAAAAAAAAACAACAAATTTTTAGAGCAATATTGATGGCGAGAGATTTATTTGAAATTCTACGCGCAAAGTCCATGACATCACGGAGTGGTCATTCGCTCAACGAGATGGTCATTCGGTTTTTCCACCTCAACGTGAAGGCGAAGCCGATCCGCCTCTCTCGCCGAGAGAGAAAAGCAGTGGTAAGGAGGTGACAACCGACTAAATCGCTTCTCGCGCCGTCAATATTGCTCTAAAAATTTTTGTTTTGCGTAAAATTATTTTTTTGACACGCAGTCCCAACAAATTCTTAAATATTTTTCTTTTTCAGGAACTTTTTAAAGGGTTTTAGAGTAATAGCAAAAGAGCATGCACAGACCGATTTTACAGTGTTTTCATATCAATGTTTCAGGGGTAAAGAGACTAATTTCACAAAAATACTTCAGGACAAGATGATATACTAATCTCCAAAAACAAAATTTGAAAAATGACTTTTTTATATATATTTTGTTTTAAAAAGCAGTGTAAAGCATCTAGCCCCCTTCCTTCGTATCTTGGCGCAAGCCAAACATCTCAAGCTAGGCCACCTTTTAGCATCGTATAGTCTTGTTTTCTTTTTGTTTCAGCATAAGCTAACATTTCACTACGCTGTGCTTCCACTTGCAGAACCACCAGATTATGTTGAACAGGACGAAGAGCCTAGCAGCCATCTTGTGTCTGTTAAATCAGGTCTGTCATAAAATTGGTGTCTTTATAGTTTTTCTGGTTTAAACATTATCTTTATTAAAAAGAATCTCAAACCTCTTTGTACTCGCAGAGCCAGAATTTTATGAGGAAGTTCGAGAGCCAAACATCCTATTTCCAACGTTTACGAAAGGTATGTTGCCGATGGCGTTTCTTTTTGTAGCTAGGAACATTTCTGAACATTTTCTCGTGACTTTTTTTCATTTCTACCTACTGAATCGCCAGATTACACAGACATGACAAAGGTCACCTTCCACTTCAATGCAGGTTTGTACTTTATGAAACTGGCAATTTCGGCGTTCAATCGCCGGCAGCTTTGTTGGATCCGACCACACTCTTTGCAGAGCCACAGGTTTCCGAAGAGATTCGACGACGGCACAACACGGCAGTGGCCATTAAAATTGGTCTGTTTTCTTTGTGGCATTTTATGGTTAGGTGCCACACTAAATGTTGGAATCACTTGCATGTGCAGAGCCGCCAGATGCGACAGAAGTTCACACCGAGGCAGTTTCCACGGGGACGGGTATGTAGCCATGCTATTGTTCTTTCCGTTAAAATTTTTCTTAACAGTATGTGTTTTATTAGTTGATTTCTATATAGAGTTTTATAAAGTTTTAGTGTAACACTTTACTGTAACGGCTGACAGTGGCAGCCAGCTGTAACGAAAATCACCGAAAAGCGTTACGCCCATAGGTAATCATATAGAAACAAACCAGTTCCTTGCAGAATTTGAAGTCACCATCTTGAGATTGTGAAAGAAATGCTTTGCGGACTGAGCTATCCAGGGACGGCGTTTGGAACGTGCAAAAGCGATCTCTTTGGTGCTGTCACGCGCTTCATTGTTCAAACCTTTTATATACACAAAAATGAAGTGAGCCATTGTCTCGCTTGACTCTCATGGCGTGATAGGCCTTCAAAAGTCACTGACACCCCAAAGGTCGTATTTTCTTTTGTTGTCTTAAACGATGCAATATGCACTCATAGACACAAGAAAGAAAAAAAATTTCCCCACGCGATTGGGCGTTTTTTTATTTTTGGCGCACTTCCTTCCTGCTCCTTGCCTCCTCGCTTTTGATTTGTGACGTCAAATATTATGAAATTTAGAAGCTTTATGAGCGACATTTCTATAGCATTTAATAACGGCATTCGTAAAACATGTTTTTTTAACTCAGTTGCAAATGCACTACGGCCCTTTTTTTTGAAATACCGAAAATCATAGTGTGGTGTGGTGTCGCCTCCTGGCTTTTTATCCTTCCTCAAAAAACTTAGCGGCGCTCAACGCACATAGCAGAGGACGATCTGTGAGTCGGAAAATCGGACGAAATGGTCTTTTTAGGTGCCCGACGACCTCTCGGACTTTGAAAAGGAAATCGTCAAACGGTCAAAACAACTGGGTTTGGTGTCTGTGTATCATAGTTTCGGTTGTGACTCCGCCGGGGGCAGCCTTTCACGTAGGACCGGCGCGACGTGGCCCGTCAAGTCACTCACAAAGGTCCACTGCACATTCTCTTCGACCTCACACAGCCGACACAGCTTCAAAGAAGTTGAGACCGCTGAAAGGGCTTTAAAAGAACTTCAAACTGGAAAGTCAAGCGTCGTCTGCTCTCAGCGATAGGCGGCACGCACAGAGGAAACAGATTGTTCGCGGGACACCGGCAAACACGTAACTTCGAGTGGCGGCGGCAATGGCGGTTCGGAGGCGACGGAGAAACTCGACTCGCAGGACGGCTCAATATTTGACATCTATGCACCGGCGCGGATCGTGTGCGAACTTCAAATTTGGCATTTGGAAGTAGTTTTTTGTACTTCACAGGTACTGATTTCCCAAGTTTGAAATTTTGAGGATAATGTCCAAGCATGGTTTTCGATCGTTTCGGATAATAAGAAAATAATGATTTTGACGTGTCAGTGCTCCTTTCAGGCCCATCATGCTGTAAGAATCTGTGATAGGCCTGGAAGTCCTATGACAGATTCTGTGCTTATCGGTCTTTGTCAGCATGATCAAGTGGGGCTATGCTGGCAAAGGCTAGACTAGGGTTGTGTTCCAAATCTTACCCGTATGGATCAGAGTTACTCTGGCTGGTCCTGTCACATGACAAGACAGACAGAGCAACGCTGGACGCGGGTAGGTTTTGAACCCTAAGGTACAAAATCTTTACCCTAAAGTGAGATTGAGTATGTTTTGGAACACGTCCCAAGTGAAGTTGCACATTTATGTCTATCCTGCAAGGCCGGCAGTTGGATGGGTTGGCACTATTGGTTGCTGGAGGCTTCATGCCTTGTGCAGTGAAATGCTTTTTTTGCTTCTGTTAATGGAGCGCTTCAAGCTTTTGAATATACCTCCAAGTGCATTAGCGTACTAGCGTCAACGTGATCATTCCATTATCAATAGGTGGCAAACCACTTCTGTGCTTTGAATTAGACATTAACAACAGAAAATTTTCCAGTGCGTATCTTTGGATTAATCACAGCCTCTTGCCATCTCCTCTTGCAGGGTTGGACGGTTCCAGCGGCAACACTGCGACGACGGCTGTTACAATCAAGACGGGTGGGTTGTTGCACGAGCTGTTTTTGCATAATGTAGCAAATCATTTCGTATTATATCTAGCATTAAAGGGACTGGCAGAATTTGTGGTTTCTACAACGAAACAGGTGGAACAGGTACATCGTGCCAATGTTCACAAAATCACAGCCCAGCGTGTGATCATCAAAGCCCGGCAGACGCATGTTTATTGCTTTGTAAAGCGTGCAAGGCACGTGCCATATGCACAAATGCTTAAAATGGGACCAGCCAGATGGCCGCTTCTGGAATGGAGGATGATTGTAGAATGCATTGTTGTGAACTATTATTGGTCTATTATTATTAAATTTGTTGGTCAGGAACAGTTACAAAAACTTGTTGCAAGTTGCTTGTTTTACAAAACAAAGCTATAAGATGTATTGACAACCGAGACTTGCGTACAAGTCTAGATTGTGTAGCTTCTAGCTTCTTGTGTTAATCAGAGTTATTATAATTTAATAACACTATAACTTGAGAAGCCAGAGTAATATAGTGTGAACGACTTTATGTTAGCAGGTTAGTAAATATTTTGCAAGATTCGCAAAGTGTGGATTTCGGAAATATTTTGCGGGCACAATATTTCGCGATTTGGAGCAATGCGTATTGCATTAAGTACCATGAGGTGATATATTTGCACGGTATTTGCAAAAAATTAATTTGTTTACATTACAGCTACACGAACAGCTGCTATTCTTTCTTGATAGAAATCTACCCACAGAAAACTGCAGGATAACACTTATGGCACAAAATATTTTTTTTAATTGAAATAACATTTGTGCAAATAACGGGTAACGATTTACAATTAAGCTTGTCTCGTGCCTGAATTCTTACATCTTTTCCCGAAAACACTGGGCGTTGTTGATTTATAGCTGTCCTCCGTCGCAGAGTTTTAAAGCGAAATAAGGTACCTAGTACATTTTAATGTTTCTATATACTTAAAAGGATCTATTCTATATGTTTCCTAATATTTTTTATATTCTTATTGTTGGTGCAAAATTGCACCAACTGTAAAGGTTTATAGTTGGTTGACAAATGACAAATGCATAACAGACTGTTGCATAGCCAAATCCAAAAGGAATTGAACAGGGTATGTTTTGTGGAATTTCTTAATGTTAGAAAAATTATTAGCGCAGGTGTTTTATGACTTCATTTAATTGAAGCATAACCTAAAGTGTCCCTTCCAAGGCGAAAATCCGTCTGCTTCCAGCTGGATTATGGAACTGGAAATGAGGCCGCCCAGCTGGATTCCAGCTGGACCCAGCTGGAATCCAGCTGGAACCAGCTTGAACCCAGCTGGACCACCTCATTTCCAGTTCCATAATCCAGCTGAAAGTGGACTGATTTTTGCCTGGGATTGGTACCTTTTTTTTAAATTCTTGTTAGTAAAGCGTATCCAGTGCATCTCCATCGTGGCAGTTAAGCTGAGGCATGTACCTCCCTCCTTCATCTCAAGCTAAGCTTCCTTTTAGCATCTCGTAATAGTATTGTTTTCATGGTGTTTTAGCATAAGCTAATCTGTTATTCTGGCGTCCCTGCATTTGCAGAGCCACCAGAATATGTTGAACAGGACGAAGAGCCTAACAGCCATCTTGTGTCTGTGAAATCAGGTCAGTCCTAAAATTGGTGCTTGTTATTTTTTTTTGGGGGGAGGCCTCTGGGCCTTACAAAGCATTACCTTTATTAAAAATGATCGCGCTTTCTTCTTCACTCACAGAGCCGGAACGTTACGAGGAAGTTTGGGAACCTAGGAACCCAGTGCCAGTTCTTATGAAAGGTATGTTCCCGATAACATTTCTTTCTGTGATGGGAACATGTCGTCCAAATGTTATTCTGGTGTCATTACTTTTTCCCACCAGGTGAACGACCAGATTACACGAACGTGACAAAGGTTACATTCCACACGAATCCAGGTCTGTACTTTATTAAACTAGCAATTTTGACATTGAATCACTGGCAACAGGTTGAATTCTAGCTCATCCTTTGCAGAGCTGCAGGTTTCCAAGGGGCCCAACAACGTGGCAACGCAGCGGTGGCCGTCAAGATTGGTCTGTTGTCTCAGTGTCATTTCACAGCTAAGTGCCATTCTGAATGCTGGAACCACCTCTGTGTGCAGAGCCTCAAGATCCGATGGAAGTCGACTCTGCAGCGATTTCTCTGCGGGCAGGTATGTAGCTGTGCTGTTTGTACGGCGATACATAGCTGTTTTGGGCCCTTCACTCCACTGGAAATGACGTCCATTGTTGATGTTGCAATTGGCATAGTTTGGTGTCCGTCGTTGACGTTGCAAAATCCTCGACAAAGATTGCCCATCGCCCACGGGAATCAAACCTGGGTCTGCTGCTTGCAAAGCGGAGGCGTTACCGTTAACAACCTGTTTTATACTGGGGTTTTGGTTGTAACCAACGCCCTCTGCACATACTCTCCAAAAAGAAAGGGTGGATGACAAAATTGTTTTATAGCTTTGTCAGTGCCAAGAGCTTGTGCCAGGAGACGCGGTTTCACGTGCTCTCGACCAAAGAAGAACCGAAACAAAGCAAAAGCATTCCAGTTCCAGTAAATGTGGTGCGTGTGAAGCCTTTGCTACGAAATGGTTGATCCATTTTCTTAGAAATGTTTACGATATGGGATACTGCGAGGGCACGAGATGGTTCTACTAAATTTCAAACCCATCCAGTCGGGTTGGACGGGCCTGCCACCGTCCTCGCCGGTCGGCCTCCATTTCCATGCTGGTCATAGACCCTTTTGTCTGCAGGAAGCAGTGGGTCCACAAGGCGGTAAGAGCCAGCCCAAGCAGTTCTAAGATCTCTTCCTTGGTGGCTTCGACTACGGTACGCCGGACTCGAGGGCGACTTCGGGCAGCGAGGAGAGGTCGCGGAGTGTGCGGTGATGCGGCTACGGAACCGGCTACAGGTGTGCGGTCGGAGGAGACGACCGGCCCAACTGTGGGTCGTACGGAAGTGGCTGTACTGTGCCCAAAACGCATCCTTGACTGGTGTTTACGGCCTCCTCAAAAGTGCGTCCGTCGTAGAGCTGTCATGGTGTCGCCGGTTGTGATCCCAGCACCCTTAGTGGCGGCTTGGGACGTGCCTACCGCAAACGAGTGGAAGGTGGCCACACACTACGAGAGACTACAATCTTAACGTCTGCTTTTGCCACACCTCAAGTTTTGCGAAGGAGATCCAGTGGTTGTGAACGAGCGGTCAAAGTAATGGTGCGCGTACGTGAGAAGCGGCGTGTAAAGACTGTCGCATTTTTTTGGCGCCTAGATTTGGAGGAGACACAATCTTCAAGTGCGTTTCCTAGACTGCAAGTCCATATACGTGAATTCGCAGTCTCAATCTTGTCTCTTGGCAGTGGGTGTAAGCCTGCGCCACTAGACGTGGGCTTCGGTGAAACTGTCTGTTGAAAGTTGGCAAGGCCGATATTGACACTGTCTAGGCGAGGTGCGGACGGAGCGCTCTGGGCATATGCAACGACATCACGACTGAAGGATTGTGCCGAAGACATTGTATCATCTCGGTGCAGACTCTTGATGCCACATCGAGTATCGTCGACGTTCCAGAAAAGTCCGTGGGCCGTTCAAGTTCCAGTGGCCCGCATTGGGGCATCCGTGGTCGCATTCGGTGCCTGTTGTGGTTTCACTTTGTGCGCGTGTGCGCACAAACAGGTTGGCGTTCGAGTGTGGCACGGTCGAGCTTGTCGGAACTCTTTTTCACGTTCATCGATCGTATGAGCATTATTACCATTTTGTGAATTCATCATTACAACGCGGAAGTCGTAAGTTCATCGAGTGGTTGAGCCAATTTATTGGTAGTGTTCCAAAGACTTTGTCGTACGAGGAAACGGGATATCCCCGGTTTACATACTTGCAAGAAGTCCCGAGTCCCAATGAGAAAATGTTTTTATTTGTTTTCAGTTTAGACCTGTCAAGTGCTCTGGTTCTTCACTTTTTCTGCCTTGTGTTTTAGAGGTGAATAAAGCTTGAAGACCTTGAATAGCATTCTGCTATGCCTCCAACTGATACTTTACCTGTCACCCTTTTAATAATCTATTTGGAGTGCCTGCTTGCATTGAATTTTAGACAGTACTGTTTTATGAATGCAGAAAACCTATCATAATAATATAATAATAATCTTTATTTGCAGAGAAGTTTTACCCTGAGTGGCTTGCCCGGTTAGAACAGAAAGGCGAAAGCCCGTATGCAGACTTGTACTGTACGCATTACAGGTAATCAAATTACTTGTAATCAATTACTTTTTGGAGTAATTTTGTAATCAGTTGATTACTCCTATAAGGCAGTAATCACAAGAGTAATCTGATTACTTTTTGAAGTAATAAAAATTACCTCTAACCGTTACCAATTTTCCACAGGACCCAACCCAACGCGCCCCCCCCCCAAGCACCTTTTCTTTCTGAAATGACAAAAGTAAAATTTGCATCTTTTTCGAACTGAAAAGGAAAGATTTTTGCGGAGCTGTAGGAAACGAGGTCAACCCCTTTGTATGTACAGTTTCTGTGAATGTCCGTTTTCTTTCGAGCTGGGACTGGAGTGGGAAGCCCTAGGGAAGCTTCATTGCGTGACAAAGGCCATGCTGGGCGAAGTTTGAGTTAGCAGAATGTAACTTTGTAAGTCCCCCTCAAGCACACACGCACCGAAATAACAAAAAACAATCCTGCTTACGGTAAATACTTGCAGCCCGTAGGAGAACCAGAACCTTAGAATGTCTAAAGCGGTTGCAAAATATAACAAAGCCAGTTCAAATACATGTCAAGATCCCGTATTTCCCCTACGTGGTCTTTGTGACAAGCAAGGTTTCGAGTTGAGAAGTGGTTGGGGCGATCTCTTCCACTAATGGATAATACGCATGATCTGTTACAAATCCTGGAGCTGTTGCTCTTTTGTATAACATGCGAGCTCATCCACATGTGAATAATATCTCGAGAAGCGCGTGTGTGTGCGAAATAGAGTAGGGGCATCTTGGTTGCCAGTACGAGAAAATATATAAAGCAAGAAAACAAAATACCTTTTATATAAAACCAGAGATTCCAAGAACGTGCAACGACCACGAAGAGGGAACCCGTTTTCTTCTTCAATACTTGTGAAGATGTGAAATATGGGTTGGAAGTAGTTCATTGTTATGAGCGCTAAAGATGTAAGTCTTCACACAATAAAGTAATCGAAAAAGTAAAGGTTACTTCTTAAAGTAATGTCCAATTACTTTTGGTGTCGAGTAATCAAGTAATCTAATCGAATACTTTTTAGCCAAGAGTAATAGTAATTGTAATTGATTACTATTTTTTAGTAACGTGTACAAGACTGCCCGTATGTTTGTGCATCTGCTAGTCCAACCACCCGGGGCAGGAGAAAAACAAAGGACAAAAACATAAACAACATAAGAACAATCTGTTCATGCTAGAAAAAAGATCTTGAGAATGTGCGGTAAAGGGCAGCTGATATTGTCTGGTCAGTAGGGAGGGGGAATGAACAGACAAAAAGGCAGCCAAGAAGTCCCTAAGGACAGCCGGGAGCGCAGAGTTAGTGTGGCGCACATTGCGTGCAAGCTGTGGATCTGGCTGGCTGGATCGCTTCCCTATTCGGATGAAGGAGCCAAGGGGAGTGACCTCCATAGAACCGTCGAGCAGCCGACGCAGTAGACCAACCCGATCCTCAGTCTGGGTGTGCCAAAGGCTCTGCCACCCAAAAGCCTTTAAGCCGAGCCTCGCACGGGGGTTCAGGGGCACGCCGGCCCAGCATGCGAAAATAGAGTCCATGTGGCTCTGACGCTGCACGATTTCGGGTCTGTCGACCAGGTGGGCCTGGGATGGGCACCATACGGAGCAACAGTACTCAAGCCTAGGCAGGACCAAGGCAGTATACAGTGTTTACATGAAGTATAATTATTTACGCTTTCAGAAATGCGACTTTGTGGGTTTGAAGTTCGTTTGATTGCTGCCGTGCAACCACTTCTTGTACCGTTCTCGGTCTGCATTCCGTTGAGGAATGCTAAACAGTGCCCAGGCGAAAATCAGTCCACCTCCAGCTGGATTATGGAACTGGAAATGAGGCGCTGGATCCAGCTCCAGCTGGATCCCACCTCATTTCCAGTTCCATAATCCAGCTGAGGTGGACTGATTTTCGCCTGGGATGCTTTCCAAACTCTGCCCTATTGCTGCAGCCCTTGGCGCAGCACTTAGGCATTATTGCCTTATCGCTCGACCCCGTTGGCCCACATGGAAAGAAAACCGCCCTCAAATTCAAATCTACCGGAACTGGAAATGCCGGAAAGCATGGAAGTAAGTGGCGCTGGTGTAGCAGGGTGCTCCACGGCGGCACTTCCGTCCACGTGACCAGAATTGGCGAATGCAAAGCGGTACTCTGAAAAGTTATCCAGTGACACTAGCTCTAAAGAACACACAGTTATGAAATGAGAATCTAGGTGGCGCTTGAAGCCACGGAAGGCGGACTGAAGTAACTGAGGTAATCTAGTAACGTTGGTGGGTACGCGTGGGCACCACTGGTTAGAGTAACTGTATATGAATGCTACGCTTGCTCTGCAAGCTGAGACTATACAGTTACTCCACCACTGGTGGGCGCACGTGTAGTGAAATTAACTCGCTTGAATTGCGCAACCCCGCACCGCGAGTGCGGCCACCGGACAACCATCTTGCATGCAGTGAAATTGCGCTTTTGCTAGCGTTGCAGAGGCTGGCGGCAGCGTGTTGAAAACATGTTTTCTACTCGTTTGTCGTCATTCGCCGAAGACGGTTTTTAAAACCGCGTGTAAGCGTTGAGACCACGTTGAGACTTGCTGTTGAAAACACGTGAAAATTTTACGAAAGTGCAGTGCCGCAGAAAAAAGCCACAACTCGTCGAAAGTAAGTTTCGCCGGTCTTGCTGGCTTCCTTGGCACGCCGAAGTGCTGCGTCTCTGCCTTCACACGCTTGGATACCAATTAAGAATCGGCACTGCGGGAAAAATTTGGAAGGTGTGTCGCGCGTAGATGTTTTTGCGTCATATATCAGGCACAAAGTTCTGGACCGTCCAGCTGTTCCGGCGATTTGCTATTAATTAAAGGTGGAATATAATCTGTTCGGTTGTGGCAATGTTCCAAATCTACTCTAATGGATTACATGGCAGCACAAATAGAGCAACGCTGTGGAGCAAGGATGGTTTTTGAAGGCAAACGTACAAGACGGCGAGATTAAAAGTACAAGACGGCGAGATTGAAAATCTTTGAGGTGCAGCCCATATGGTTTTGTGCAATCGGTTGACTAGTCGCAATTGGGCGAGCCGCACTCAAACTTGATGTCACGAGCACTTGGTAATGAGCCAGACCACTGATCAGTGATGAGGAGCTGTGCGTGTGGTATTTTGTAAACCGTCTAACGACTTTATCCAGTGTCTAACGACGCTGAATCAAGCTCATTTCTGGACTGCGAGTGCCGCAAGCTAAAAATACAATCGTTAGACGTAAAGTAAAATGCTGCTGCAGTCACGAAGTACCGTGCACAAATAATTGCTTATTGATCTTTAATAACATTATCAACGAGATAGTTATAATGTTTCGTTTGTTTTAAAGGGACACTGACGGTGTTTATGCTCGCCAAGGTTTTTATTTGTACATGACAGATGAGAGCTCCAAACTGCCCAAAAACAATTTGCAGCTCAAAATTCGTTTTCTTTCCGCCCGAAAATCGCCGATCGAGAACTGGCTGGTTTGGGTCGCGCTCACTCTCTTCTCCGTGTTCACGTGCCGCTTTCAATGGTTTAGACTCGTAGAGATCATACATTTTAGACTTTAGACACAAACACGAAATATAATCAACGTTGTGGGTCATCGAAGGCACACACTCAATAATAAAAACAAAAATTAAATATTATACCAATTTTTTGTGGGTTCTAAATAGCCGCAAATGCGTTGATTGGAGAGAAAAAAAAAAAATGTTGCACAGCCACGTGATTTCTGCCAACTCTCTGCTCCTCTACAGTTCTTTTTCTCCCCAGTCCGGTTTTGGTTTCGGTTTCGTACAGTTGCGTTTTTTTTTTACTTTATTAAAAATATACGTGACGCTGTAGCGATATATTGAATAGGTAGCCTTCTGACACCATAATGAATGGTTGTAAAAAATGAAACAAAAATGTTGGGGGGTGTCAGTGTCCAAAATGTGCTTTTATGACAAAAACTCGGGCAGCTTCGCAATGCCTCTACTAGATGCCGTCCCGTCAACCGCGGTGCTGCTGTATTTTGTGTTTTTATTGGAGCGCGACACTAATCTCTGGGGCTAACATTATTTAAAAAAAATAGTTACCATGTTTTTTACAGCGATCGATTTGCATAAAAGCTTCAGGACTTGGTATGGTCACGTGTCTAGCGGTAAAAAGGTAAAAAATTCTAGAACATGGCGGCAGCCAAGTTGGGGTCGCTTTTGGCTGGTGAACGGCAGTGAACGGGATGGTCGGCGGCGGCCGCAACCTCGGCGGTAGTCGCAGTAGTGAAACGTTGCCAGCGAAACGAGCGAAGAGGCAGGCAGCTAAATCCACCATCGTTGTCAAGTCTCCGAGTACACGGCGAGCAGTGGCGCAACGCGCTAGGAGACCGAACGTAATGCTTTCGCATTCACAACTCCTAGGTGTCCGCGGAATTTTTCCCCGTGGACAAGTTGACACTATTTATTTCGATTGCACTAAAGCTTTTGATCTTGTAGATCATAAGTTGTTCCTTACCAAATCGTCAGCATTGGGCATGACTAGCTCGTTTTGCAGTTGGTTGTCAAGTTATCTTGGTGAGACCAAACAGAGTGCTTTATGAATGGTGTTTTTCTACATCGTACATTCTTAAATACAAAAGTGCCTCAGGGGTCCAGTCTTGGGCCGCTGTTGCTTCAACATTTTTGTCTATGATCTGGCAGATAGTCTGCAGCATTCATAGGTGCTGCAGTTTGCAGATGATGTAAAAATGTATCAGAAAAATTCAGACTACTGACTGAAAAAAAAAAGAAAAGGGGTTATGTTTATACAGCTTGAAATTAGTCTGCCTCAACGGGCGATTTGCCTCTCAGCTATAGATGAGCAATTTAGCCAGTGCAATACAACTGCTAGCCTGGTGTCTTTAACATGCACCACGCAGTAGTGATACACGACCGCATGCCGGTACGATGCTCATCCAGATCGAAACGGGCAGAGGTGGGGATTGAGCCCAGGCTCCCTGGGTTGTGCAGACGCGAGCTTTCGCTCCTAGTGCTCCGAGCTGATGTGTGCTAGCTCACTCGGCCACCAATTCCCTCCCTCCTTACTGACTGCCAGATGATTCAAGACGCTGTTCAGCAAGTTCTAAATTTGTGCTTGAATATAATTTGGTTCCCCAATAAGGCCAAGGTTCTTTCCTCTACCCGTCAAACAAGCTGCATTGAATACCCGTATACCAGGGGCGGCCAAGCGCGTGTTAAAGTGCGGGTCGCGGACCAGGGCCTTGTTCTCCTGATGAGCTCACTCGGTTATCACGTCTTCCGCCTGCTTCCGTGCCGCCTCACCAGTGTGCGCGTCGAGCTTTACCACTTTGCATCCGAAGTGCTAGGAGCAGCGGCTGACATGGGTGAGCGCCTGGGTTAATGCGATATGCTCGGAAGTTATGCTTAGAACTGTTCATGTTCTACCTTCTTTGGTCTTTATTTTAGGTTAATGTCTCATCTTAAGAAACTACTAAAATTTTAGATAAAAAATAGTCTTCACAGCATACTTTATGTAGCGGTTTTCTGTGGGTGCACTGTTAAAAACAGCTACTCGCGATTTTTTGTCCCAACGTAAATTAATACAGATATAACTTATTTTTTTATAATTGCGTTTTTGCTCAGCTGTCGGTGGTTGGGTTTCAGGGCCGCTGACCCCCCGTCTCCCAAGCGGACGCGCTGTAAAATACCACTGAAGTCAAAACTCGCCTAGGTCTGGACGCGCTACCTGAAATCACCGGTGAGACATGGTTGTATAAAAACAATATTAATTATGCCGCATAACCTTGTAAACTAAAATTTTATGAAAACATCACGGTCCTGTCATTCTGTACTAATTTCCAATAAAAATTCCTACAAAAAGAACTTTTTCCGTTTGATTTTTTGCAAAAACATGCTTTCTAAACGCTTGTGACCACAGTAAAGAAAAAAAGATTGAGCTGCAATCTTCGCCAGTGGCGTAACTAGGTATGACGGCGCCCATGGCAAATGAAATTTCGCGCCCTCATAGCCCATGGCAAATGAAATCTCGCGCCCTCGCGTAGCCTTGCTGCCATTTTTTTCCATTCGGCACATGTTGGGTGGACTCGGCTCGGCGCCCCTCTCAAGTGGTGCCCGGGGCACTTGTACCCTCTGCCCCTCCCTAGTTACGCCACTGATCTCCGTATCTTGAGCCTAGGAGTTTCGGTACTCTGGGAACATTCAGTGACCCTAGGCCGGACCACTCGTCATTCGCTCTCCGTCTGAGGAGCAGGAATAGCAAGCGCGCTGCACTGGGTGGAGTAGACGGAGATGCGTAGCGGCATGAGATCAGCTAAGCGTGCTGGACCCTAAATATCATGCATGAGTGGCAGTGCGTTAGTGCAAGAGGCGTCAAGACCCCCTTGTTTGCGAGGAAGAGGCAAAGAGAAAGCGTCGACGTGCGGGCCGCAGACGACAAGCTGCGGGAGTACAAGGCGGACGCAAAGTGTCGGATGTGGCGGTCCCTACATGTTGTTCCTTCATGCTGCGGCAACCACCGAATTATAGAAGCACGTCTCAGTGGTATTTTATCGCCAAAAGCACATAGCGTAAAAGCATTCTGCACACGCAAAAGGAAATACCGTGAAGCACATCAGCTAAAAGTATGTCTTCTAAAGCACATCTTTTGACAACGCGACAGCTGCCACTGTCGATCGCAGCACACTGTGTAGTCATATTAAATTTTTTATTCTTTTCAGGGTCTATTGGCCCAGAGGAAAAGGAGGCTGATGCCAATGGTATGGACCCTGTTCTCATACTGTCGTAAGTACTTATCATTACACAGAAGAAGCCGAACAATGCTCTTTTCAACTTTAACCG
The DNA here is from genome assembly GCA_037355805.1 of Ixodes ricinus. Classification (NCBI taxonomy): domain Eukaryota; kingdom Metazoa; phylum Arthropoda; class Arachnida; order Ixodida; family Ixodidae; genus Ixodes; species Ixodes ricinus. The sequence continues at coordinate 9,285 of JAZHYW010034675.1, read as the reverse complement.
AGAAAAGTGTAGGGATGTGGAAACGTAAAGATTTAGCAAGTGCTTTGCAGTCTACGAAAGCTGAGGCAGATGTTGCTGAATGCAATTGCATACTTTGTCACATAGCAAGACTTGCTTCGTCACATTAGCACTTCAATGGCGTTACCACGTCCGTCGGAGTATGACGCAGCTAATGTGCGTTGGAAGTGCTTTACAAACTATCCCCCAGGAAATGCGTGCAGTGTCTGTGATAGACTGGGGTTTGAGTGATTTACTTTGTGTGCAAAATGATTGGAAAGTGTTGCTCTAGCAAATTCAGGCGACTGATAATGTAAGCGTCGCTGAAGGAGAACAGGCAAATTTATGGTTAGTAAGAGGCAGTTTCATATTTTATTTGTTTGACACCCTTATCTTGTTTAGGTAAGGCCAGCTGAACTAGAATAAACATACACACAAAGAAAAGACCATACAGAAGAGGAGGAAAAGTTAGTCCAGCGGTGTGTATGGTACCAACTAGCTCAGCTTAAGACTTTTACAGTTTATCTTGTTTGCTTGTTGGACTCTGATTTGTTTTGAATTTTTCTCTTCTGAAATTGTAGATGTGAAATGAATGTGTGATCAAACTTTGTCTCAAAGTCACAATACGCTTGTCTTCGGTCCAAGGTGACAAGGATATTGACGATTTTCACCATATGTTTTTTTAACATACTTTCACGGCTTCATCTTTAGATTGCCAGGCGCTGTGAATATCTGGTTCACTCCAGAAGGGTGTGCGAACCTGCCAGCACAGCTTTTTTGTTCTGTCTGCTAAGTATCGTCGATTTCTCTGGTGCAGCCTATCTGTAGTCATTTCTTGTTGCCCTTAAGAGTTCCCGTTTGCTATATCAATGTAAATCTATTTTTGAATGCGAGCATTAGCTGTTGCATAGAGTGCAAGCCGGCATTGTCTGTAGACGTGGTCTTTAGCAGCTTGACGAAATGGCACCTAAATTCCCACTGGTTGCGACGCGTCATGTGGCTCCATAGTTACGGCATCATTATTGCCAAGGAGCCAGCTGAAGTGGCACTGCTGGCGGGACGGCGGAAAGGGGAATCTGCGTATGCGCTGGCCTGACGTTAAGCCTAATATTAGGCCTATCCTTACGCTTTGAGCTCTAATGTCATCAACCGGTACGCGCAGCTGTTTGACGTGAGGGGGGACACAAGCATACACTGGCCTGATGTTAGGCCTAACGTTTCGCCTTGAGGTCCTAATGTCGTCAACCGGTACCCGCAGCTAGGGCCTTGATGATGATGAGGTGACATGTGATTTCAGCACGAGCCGCACTGATCTTCACACTCCCAGCGCCGCACCGAGCTCGCACTCCCGCCACGGTCTCACCCAGCGGTGCAACAGTCAACAGTGAGCCACAGCAGCGAGCAAGCCAGGGCGGTCTGCGTGGCGCACTGCCGCACTCCCTGCTGGCACTGCGGCCGCTTCTGCTCCTCTCGGCATCAAGGAACATGGCGGCGCCTGAAGCATCGATATCATCGGCAGCCGTAACTTCGGCAGTAGCGAAATCTGGACGTCCACGCCAGTACACCGCAGACGAATTAAGGGAGCGGAAGAACGCAGCTAAACGAGCGAAAAGGCGGGCAGCGAGATCCACCATCATTGTCAAGTCTTCCAATAGACGGTGCATGTCTCCGAATACACGGCGGGCGAGACGAGCAGAGGCACAACGCGCTAGAAGACAGAACAAGGCCATTCGAAAGCATGGGGCAGAAGCGGATCGTGAGTCAAAGCGTCTCAAGCGGCAAGAAGCATCTATATCGTTGGCGGCAGCAACATTGGCACTTGCAAAACGTGAGCAAAACACAAAAACATTACTCGCTAGCGCAAAACTTGAAGGAGCTCTCAGCAGTGCTCAATTGGAAATTATTGCTTTCAATCACAACTCGTAAGAAGTGCTTAGGTGTCCTCAAAATTTTTCTTTCTTAAATTATGAAATTCACATGCAAACACTTTTGAAAAGAACTTCGTAACAAAATAACTGTTTCAGGGGCTGTCTGACAGGCCAACTGTATGTGCTTGGTGACAATTTCCTTAAATGTTTTTTCATGCATCATACATTATATTTTTTATGCTTTTGTCTCAGATGTGCGGGGTGATTCTGACACGGAAGAAAGCGAATCCATACTGCCGGACGACGGACCAGGTGAGTTTGTGCGCCTGTCTATGAGCCACGTGGCCGATAGTTTTAATAGATTGGCATTATTAGTTGTTGGAAGCTCTGTGACTTGAACACTAGAAGGTTTTGTCAACTTGTCTTCATGCAGAGCTTCAAGCTTCTGAAAATACCTGTAAATGCATTAGCACATTAGTGTGAGTGGGGTCATTTCTTTGATAATTGCAGCAAAGCACTTATGCTGTGGAGTGGGCATTAATAGCATTTTAATTTTCAGCGCATCACTTAATGGTAATTAAAGCCTCCTGCCATCTCTTTTTGCAGGGTGGGGCAGTTCCAGTGACAACAGTTTAATGCGGGTTGTTACTATCAAAACAGGTTCGTTGCTGCATGAGTAATTTTCGCGTTAGGTAGCAGCTCATTTCGGGTTAAACGTGGCATATAAAAGGGTGGCAGCATTTGGGGGTTGTATGACTGAACTGGTGGTCTAAATGGGACAGGAACCAAATAAGACAACCTCTTCCACCCTCATCTAAGCCATTGTTCATTGCTCCGGAGAAAAGCAGTAGAAAATAATCTTTCCAAGCTGCTCATCCTACAAAAAAAAAAAAAAAAAGCAATCTGTTGCAATGACAAATTGGATTTCTGGACTGCCACAGATTTTTCTTCTTTATTCTTAATTTTTACAATTCAGCAACATAATAAGTTATATCTGTATTAATTTACATTGGGACAAAAAATCGTGAGTCGCTGTTTCTAGAAGTGCACGTACAGAAAACCGCTACATAAAGCATGCTGTGAAGACTATTTTCTATCTAAAATTTTCACAAACTTCGCAAATGTATGAAAAGGCCCACACAAGAAAGCTATGTTTAACTCACATTATCAGCCGCAGATTTTTCTAGTTTTGCTTCTGTACCTTTCAGCATAACCCAAAATGTCCCTCGGCATTAAGACATATCCATGGCTTCTCCGTTATGGCTGTTTAAGAGGGAACACTGCTTCTAGAGCTTTCTTATATAACTTGTGATAGAATATAAATTAAATTTGCACAACTTATCTGTCTTTTACAATCTGACTAGAAATATGTCCTTAACTCTTTCCTGACGGGAAAGGAGCGCTGTCGGAGGTGAATAAATGAACAATGCTGTCGTAGGTGAATAAATGCCGTAAAACGTGTAAAATAAGCAGTCCGTTCACATTGCCTGACTTGAGATGGATTTCTAAGTGCGCTATTTGACTCAATATTTGGAATTAATGCGCTCGAAGCCCGGCGTTGTCTTTGAAATCAATGATTTTAGAGTCAGATCAGTCCTTTGACACACTCACTGCTCCGCGGACACATCTCGATCGAAGGACGTTTTGTGGACGTTTGAACGTCGTTACCGAATCGTCATTACATTTATATATTTAACTATTTATAGATTCTTAAAACAGTTTGTAGTGTAGCGCACGACACCACAATGCTTGGAGTTGGTAATAACGTGATCTTGCAAGGGAATACGCCGGCGGCTCTGCCGATTTTAGCCGTTCCAGTGTTGCCTCGTTTGGCCACGGTGGCGCTGATGATCAACCGATGGTGGCGCTCTCTGGAACCCTGCCCAGACCTTATGCTGTGCTTCCACTTGCAGAACCACCAGATTATGTTGAACAGGACGAAGAACCCAGCAGCCATCTTGTGTCTGTTAAATCAGGTCTGTCATAGAGTTTGCGCTTACATATTTTGTTTTTAAACATTATCTATATTGAAAAGAATCTCAATCCTTTTTGTACTTGCAGAGCCAGAATGTTACGAGGAAGTTCGGGAGCCTCACAGCCTAGATCCAACTTTTAAGAAAGGTATGTTGCCGATAGTAATTTCTTTTTGTACCTAGGAACATTTCTGAACATTTTCTCGTTACTTTTTTCATTTCTATCTGCTGAATCGCCAGATTACGCGGACGTGACGAAGGTCGCCTTCCACTTCAATGCAGGTGTGTACTTTATTAAACTGGCAAATTTGGCGTTCAATCTCCGGCAGCATGTTAAATCCGACCACATTCTTTGCAGAGCCACAGGTGTCTGAGGAGACTCGACGACGGCACAACACTGCAGTGGCAGTTAAGATTGGTCTGTTGTCTTTGTGGCATTTTATGGTTAGGTGCCACTCTAAATGTTGGAATCACTTACGTGTGCAGAGCCGCCAGATCCGACAGAAGTCCACAGCAAGGCAGTTTCCACGGGAACAGGTATGTAGCCAATGCTTTTGTTCTTGCCACTTAATTGTTTTTTTTTTTTTAACACAAAGTGTGTTTTTTTAGCTGATGTTTATAGAGAGTTTTGTAGCATTTTAGTGTAACACTCTGCTGTAACGACTGGCAGTAGCAGACAGCCGTAACGAAAAACGAACACTGAAAGGTGTTACGCCCATTGGTAACCATATAAAAACATGTCGGAGTGATTCCACGTCAGTTCATGCAATGATGGTCCGGGTCATAATTTTCATATTTTTGTTAAAAATATATATGAAAGCCATGTTCTTGGGAGGGACATTCAGCTATAAATGAACGCCGTAACAAGTTTTTTCGCTGAGATAAGAATAAGAGATGCTCGAGGCGTGGAAATTGAGAAGATTTCACGATGCTACTTTGCCTGGTCGTCATTTTCTCATCGAAGCTTTCACATCACCGTAACTTCTTTAATACATTTTACAAAAGATATACAACACATACACAAAAAATTAAAAATATCAATAAAATATTTTTATGCAAACAAAAAAATCGAATATGGCATAAAAACGCGTTTTGGAGACCTTATCACAATTAATTTGCAAATGAACTATCTTTCATAATAATTCACAAAACATATCAAAATGTGCATCTTTAAATATTTTTTCTGAATATACAGGGTAGTTTCTACGAAAAATGGACAAATTCGATATTGCGTAAATTACGCGTCGCAACAAAAAATGTTGTGTCTTGTTGGTTTTGGGCCAGGGGCCTATTTAGGAAAATTATTAAAGTCCGAGATAATTAGATTGTTCATTATTTTTGCGTAATTAACTTTTTTAATATTACGCTTAGGGGCATAGTTTCAATTAGAAAATTGCTCAGCGTCATCGAAAACCACTAAATCAACAAACTGCAGAACGATAGAAGGCACGCGCAGCATTTTACGGCTTTCTAAAAAACCGCATAGAATCGACGGGTGTGTAAGCTCGGCCCACGATCGGGCGCATCCCTGGCCTGGCAGCACCGCGCCCTCGTGGAGAAATAGTGCAACCAACCTCTGCTGCGCTGTCATCGCGCGACGCAGCAGAGGCTGGTTTCACTATCTCTCCACGGGGCGCGGTGCTGCCGGGGCGGAGATGCGCTCCGATAACAAACCGAAACTTAAAAACCCGTCTGAATTTGTACGGTTTTTCAGAAAGCCGTAATATGCTTCCAACGTGCCTCTATCGTTCTGCAATTTGTTGATATAGTGTTTTCTCGATGACGCTGAGCAATTTTCTAATTGAAACTATATCCTTAAACACAATATTAAAAAAGTTAATTACGCAAAAATAATTAACAATTTAATTATCTCGGACTTTAATAATTTTTCTAAATAGGCCCCTAGCCCAGGACCAAAAGACACAAGCTTTTTTTTTTGTTGCGACGAGTAGTTTTCTCAATATCGAATTTGTCCACCTTTCGTGAAACACCCTGTATAATCGATAATATGCCCACCCATGTCTTCTTGTCATTAACGGGGAAATGCAGCTGATTTCTCGAAATGTAGCAAGATTGGGCGTCGATATTTAAAAAACAACATCTTTTATTAGGGGCGAAGCTCCTTAAAGTCTAGCCTTGTCCGTCCGTCCGGCTGGCCGGCGTCCGTGCTCACATAAAAAGAAAAAATGTTTGCGCAGTCGACAGGATTCTAACCTGTGCGGGGAGACCCCAATGGATTTCTAGTCCATTGCCTTAACCACTCGGCCACGACTGCGGGACGAGTAGGGGCTCTGAGATATGGTAGTAACTCAAGAGCTGGGGATGTCATGGATGAAACGTTGCATGTAGCCGCTCAACGTCTACACAGGAGAGGGCACTGCAATCAAATGCGTATCAGAGCCGTATATGGGGAGAGTTTGGTCAGTCTATGATCTCGCCGCCGTAACGCTCTCCTCCCGAGCGAGCCAATCAGCACGCGGCGAAGAGCGAGAGGCATGAGCGCATGCGCGTGAACTCCCGGCTGCTCCCAGCTGAGTGGGGAGGGCCGCCATTTTCGTTCATTCTCCCTGCGGAATGCGTGGGATCGTCATCTAAATCTCGATTATTTCCTTTTATATCGCTGGCTCTGGCAAGAAAAGGATATACTGTTATTCCTCGGTGGGTTAAAAAGCTAATAAATTAAGTTTTCTCGACGTATGGCCACAACTGTTTTTTCAGGCGAAAAAGAAGTCGGCCCGTAGCAGACGACGCGCAGCCTCAGCAGTGCTCTTCTCCGTCCAGTCTCCGACAGCGTTGCGTAAAAATGGCGGTCGTCTCCTCTCTGCTTTCTTCTTTCTCTCTCGCTCCTCCGGTGCTCTGCTCCCGCTTGTCCACTTTTCTCCTCTCCGGCGCCTTCGTCACCACACCCACTGGCCAAACTCTCCCAATATACGGCTTTGATGCGTATATAATCGCGTTAAACTTTGCATGCATTGGCTCAACGTTTATAGACGAGAGGGCGCTGCGGTCAAATGCTCAAATGCGTATATAACCACGTTCCATACCACACATTCTCTTTCTGACATGGATGAAAACAGAGCAGACGCCGTTTCGCCCCAATCAACATCATTCACCACGTGGAGATGCGGTCATTTTTTTTTTTTTCAAACTCCCTTGGCAGTTTGTAGTGACTTGAACTTACTTGTGATGGCAGAACATAAAGTAACATATGACCTCAAAACAAGAAAAGCTACGACAAACGTTCACTCGGAGCAAGTGAACGTTTGGTGGGTGGGTGGGTCGGTGTGTGTGTGTGTGTGGGGGGAGGGAGGGAGGGAGGGAGGGAGGGAGGGAAGGGAAGGGAGGGAAGGGGAGGGAAGGAAGGGAGGGGAGGGGGGGGTTACAGCAGTAAAATTGGAAAGGGGGTGCTAGGGGTTCTGTCTTGGTCGGTTCACATAGCCTGGTGAAACTCATCTGTTTGGGTCCTTGGGATAGGTACCCGTTCCCGTTGCTGTCCTTAACCTTGGAGTGATTTAGTTTGCCTGGTTACAAGTCTTTGCGGTTGCATGTCTTAATCTTCCTTATTTTTTCTTTCTGTGTGGACATGCATTTATTGTTTCTTGTGAATAAGCTCAGCTGCATTTGAGATTTCGTTTCACATTGTCCGTTATTTTTGTTTTTCCTCGTCTCAGGGTTTAGATTGCAATGTTTCCTGACCAACTGACCTGCATAATTTCCCTTCATACAACTATACTCTCGCCTTATTTTCCCGTAACTGTCTCTTCACATATTTAGCTTTGGGTTCCAAGGTAATATGATTTGCTTACGATTTATAACTGCTGCCAGCAAAAACGTTCTTGGGCGTTTCTTGTTCGTGATAAGGGGTGGGAAGAGGGGGGCAGGGGGAGGGAGGGTTTGATCACACAACGATAAAGCAATGCTCGGAACAGCAGGACTTACCGCTCTCTACGATAGGGTCCTGCTGTCTACGATAGGGTCCCGCTTTCCAGCTTTTGATGCTTCCATGAAGGCGACGTTATGCGGCAAAGCCGCTATAACGAAGATGTATGCTCACTCAAAGTGAAGGTTTGTCATAGCTTTTCCCGTTGGGAGGTCATACGTTACTCTATGTTTTGCCGTCACAGGTTAGTTTAAGTCACTGCGAAGTGCCGCGGGGAGTTTAAAAAAATAAAAGGTGGAGTTTTTTAAATATCACATGCACAATCTTGCCACATTTTGAGAAATAAGCTGTATTTCTGCGTCAATAACAAGAAATCAATTTAGGGTGGGCATATTATCCTTATATATTCATAGAACAAAAATGTGAATATGAATCCAAAACACGTTTTTACGCCACGTTTGAATTCTTGTTTGCATAGAAAAATTTTATTGATATTTTTACTTTTTTGTGTATGTGTTGCATATATATCTTTTGTGAAATGTATTAAAAACGTTCTGGTGACGTGAAAGCTTGGATGAGAAAATGACGACTGGGCAAAGTAGCATCGTGAAATCTTCTTAATTTCCACGCCTCAAGCTTCTCTATTTTATATCTCAGCGTAAAATTAACTTGTTACGGCATTCATTTATAGCTGAATGTACCTCCCAAGAACATGGCTTTCATATATATTTTTAACAAAAATATCAAAATTATGACCCGGACCATCATTGCATGAACTGACGTGGAATCACCCTTTAGTTCCTGGCAGGATTTGAACTCACCACTTTGCAATTGTGAAAGAAGAACAACGAAGCGTGATCATGCGCTTCATTGTTGAAACTTTTTATATACATATAAATGAAGTGAGCCATTGTTTCGTTTGACCCTCACAATGTGATGGGCCTAAAGCATAAATACCTTCCCAGGCGAAAATCAGTCTACTTCCAGCTGGATTATGGAACTGGAAATGAGGCACTCCAGCTGGATTCCAGCTGGACTGCCTCATTTCCAGTTCCATAATCCAGCTGGAAGTGGATTGATATTCGCCTGGGTGTCAGAGCATAACTACCCCGTCAGAGCATAAATACTCTGTTAGTGCCCCTTTAACTGTCTCATTGAGCAAAGCCGGCGTTGTCTGTAGCTGCGAAATATGGCACCTAAAGTTCCCACTGGCTGAGCGAAACGGCACCTAAATTCCCATTGGCTGCGACGCGCCATGTGGCTCATAGCAACGGCGTTATTGTTGCTAAGGCACCAGCTAAACTGCTGGCGGTGCAGCAGGCCTGACGTTAGTCCTATTGTTGAGCTTTGAGGTCTAGCGTGGTCAACCGGTACACGCAGCTGTTGACGTGAGGTTGGGACGCGGGTATCCGCTGGCGTGACGTTAGGCCTAACTTTATGCTTTAAGTCTAACGTCGTCAACTGGTACACGCAGCTGTTGACGTGAGGTTGGGACGCGAGTATCCGCTGGCCTGACGTTAGGCCTAACATTATGCTTTGAGGTCTGATATGATCAACCGGTGCCCAC
>JAZHYW010034668.1:0-39156 GCA_037355805.1 Ixodes ricinus | reverse complement strand
GTTTTACGTCCCCTAGGTTAGCCTAGCAATTTGTGCTGGCGTTGGCAGGGGACGAGCCCTAAAGAGGGCTATTTGTAGATCATCTCCCTGGAGCTGTTTGTCTCCAGGTCTGCTCATCTTGCTCTTGTCTAGAGTCGCGCCGCGAGTCCCGTACTGCGGAGAAACTGTAGGAGCACCTTAAAAACCTTCCGGCATCCTCTTTTGCTCCTTGTGGAAACAGCAGCTCTTCCGTCGTTCGATTGCTTCCGATGGCCAGTCTGCTATACATTATTTCGCGGCTTCTGTCATATGCGGGACACTCTGTTATGACGTGCTGCACTGTTTCCACGACTGGGCAGTTGTGGCACTCCGAGCTGCGCCGTCTTCCCATCTTCTGCAGGTAGTTGTTTGTGAAGGCCGTTCTCGTACGCAGGCGACGCAGCAGGGTAGTCTCTGTCCGAGTCAGTCCTGTAAGCGCCCCTTTTGGTAGCGCCAGTTCCTCTTCCTCTTCTAGAAAGTGCAATCGTATGCACTGTGCTGCCTGTCCCGGATCCGGTGGCGTTGAAATGGTTGGAGCCTCCCCATGAGCCGCCGTTGCCAGTTTGTCAGCCTTTTCATTTCCTGTTATTCCCACGTGACCTGGAATCCATTGCAACCATGTCTCAGTTCCGTGTTTTTCCAGGTCCCCAAGTGCTGTCCTTGCTGCTGTGGTGGCTGGATCTCCTTGTGCTATGTTCATTATCCTCTGCAGCGCCCCTTTGGAGTCTGTGATGACTACCATTCGCTGTGGCGGCAACTTCACGGCGATACGTAATGCTCTGTCAATTGCCACCATCTCCGTTGTAGTGGACGACGCTGGTGCCGAGAGCCTTCCGTTCCATTCTAGCCCGATATTCGGAATGTACACGGCTACTGTACTTGATGTTCTTGCCCTGTTGACGCTGCCGTCTGTGTACACCTGCAGCTTATCTGAGTGGTTTTCTTCCAAGTGATTCTCAACCACGGCCCTAACCTGGTGTATCGTCCCGTCTTTTTTGACCTCAGGTACTTGATATTCGTGTCGCAGTCCACTCTGACGATGTCCCACGGTGCTACGCTTGCATGCCTTGTCACCTGGGGTAGTGGCAACGTTAACTTTGTAAATTCTTCTGTCGTGCTGTTCCACGAGGTCTTTTTTCGATTCTGAATCCGTTCAAGAAACCACCTCCCTGAGGTTGTGGTTGCTAGTCTCGCCAGCTGGAGGAGTCGTCTTCTGCCGGCCTGTTTCATAAGAGGCATCGCCGCCGCCTCGCTGAGGACCGCTTCGTTCCCCGCGCTTCCTGGGACTCCCAGTGCCGTCCGCAGTACCCTCCTGTGCATAGCTTCCAGCTTTTGGACGTCCGCCTGCGATGGTGTCATGTAGGGCAGCCTGTATAGCGCTCTTGATGTCACCAGCGCTGTGTTCACCGTGAGGACGGTTTTCTCCGAGCTTCCCCAGGACGTTCCAGTCAGCCTGCGGATTGCATTTGCTGCGGGCCGACAGGCCTCCAGCACCCCTTTTGTGGCTTGGGCCCACTGCAGCCGGTTCTGAATAACAATTCCCAGGAACCGTTGCTTTGCTACTCGCTTGATGCGCCTTCCCGCCAGCATTACGTCCCCGGGTGGAATCTCCTTCCATTTCCGCGTACTGCCATCGACACTGCTTTTTCCGTGGATACAGAGAGACCGGACTCCACCAGATAGTCGTCCACCGCGTCGATTGCTTCTTGCATGCTGCGGATGATCTGGCTTGTGTAGATTCCTGCTGTCCACAGGCACAGGTCGTCTGCGTAAATTGCTACCTGCACCGGCAGTGCTGTTCTGGGAATTGCTTCTGGGAGCCGAGCCATTACAATGTTGAACAACACGGGGCTAAGTACACTCCCTTGAGGTAGTCCTTTATGTAGGGTCCTTGGGGTAGACGTGGTGTCGCCGGCCTTTACTTGGATGACTCGGCCCGAGAGAAAGCTGTCCAGGAAACCTTGAATCCTGCCTGTGAGTCCGATTTCTGTAAGCCTCTTCAGAACGACCGATCTCTGGACACCTTCGTACGCTCTTTTTCACGTCCAAAAACGTCCCCATCGTGTTCCGCCTACTGTTCTTTTTCTCTTCGAGGTCGCTGGTTAGGTCCAAGATGCTGTCCTGTGCTGTTAGTCCCTTCCTGAATCCCGTCATACACGTTGGGAGGACGTGATGCTCCTCTAGATACCAGCTCAGTCTCGCCTGGACCAGTCTTTCAAAAAGCTTGCCTACACTATGATGTAAGTGCTACTGGCCGATATGACGTAGTCTTTGTTGGGGGTTTTCCTGCCTTTAGAATCGGTACGATGTTTGCGGTCTTCCAAGTTTCCGGAACCTCCCTCTGTTCCCAGATGCTGTTGAACCAGTTCACCAGTGGTTCCAGTGAGTCCTTTCCTATGTTCATCAGGGCCTGATATGTTATCCCGTCGGGCCCCGCCGCACTCTTTTTCCTGCATTTTCTTAGAGCACTTTGCAGCTCCGCCACACTAAAAGCCGCATCCAGGGGTCCCTTGGTCATATTCAGTACACCCGGTCGTTCGGGGGCTTCCGCCGGCGCAAATAGTCTACACAAATCGTCAGCCACTTCTTTCGTTGTCTTTTTTAACGCCAATGCAATTGTCTGGAGAGGGTGTCTCAACCTTGCTTTCCCCGTCATCGAGTTTAATGCCTGCCAGATCTTCGCCAAAGAGGTGTGCTCGTTAGAGTTCTGACACATCAAAGCCCAATATTGCCTTACGAGCGCCTTTGCATGCCTTCTCATCACCGCAGACAACCTGTTAAAGGTGGTCTTATCTTCTGTTTGCCCTGTTCGTCGGTACTTCCGCTGAGCTCTGTTCCTTGCTGCTTCCATTCTTAGCAGCGTCAGGTCTAGCGTCGGGAAGGATTCTGGTAGCGTGACCCATGTCGTCGCCTCTTCCAAGGCTTGCCTGATCGCCTCCTCTATGTTTCCTTCTGTCAAGCTCAGAGCGTGGCGGAAGTTGTCCCAGTTTGTACATGGCCTCTTGACTTTCTTTGACCTTTGGCAACCCTTGATGGTGATGTTAATCGGAAGGTGGTCGCTTCCTCTGGTGCTCGCGGCCGTTTCCCACCTTAGTGGTATGGACGGTGTGTGTGCCGTGACATCAATGGCACTGCAGCTGTTTGGGGGCCTTATAAAAGTAGGGCCTCCATCGTTAGCTATTACTAGCTCAAGGTCCTCAAAAGCTGTCATGAGCGCTTCCCCTCTTCTGTCTGTATTGGTGCCTCCCCATACCGTGTTATGGGAGTTAAAATCTCCGCAGATGATCAACTCATCTTTATACTCCTCTCCCCAGTCTCGAATTTCATCTGCCGGCATTGGCGTGCCGTCCGGCCGTACGTACCCCAGAAGTATGACTAGCGTTTGACCCCCGACCCGTACTCGCGCCGCCACAAACTCTGCTGAAAGGGTGCACAGTCCGCTCGTTTCTAGCTGCACGTGAGGCAAATCTTTGCGTATAAAAAGCGCCGCACTGCCATGTGGGAAGCTTGGGATGGACTGTGTAGTTAGTTTGATGTAACCCGGAAGCGACCGTTTCCCTGGAAGGCCCGCTTCTGTCAACGCCAGTACCGGATATGGATTGCTCTTCAAGTGAATGCTGACTTCGGCGTGTTTTGCGGACAGTCCCCGACAGTTCCATTGCAGCACCGTTGGCAGGTCCCTCCCGTTGCCCACTCTCTGTTGTTGCCGCTGGCTCTCCAAACACCTCTGTTGTGCAGTCATCTTGCTTGCCTACGGCTTTTCTAGCGGCGGTTAAGAAAAGGCAAATAGGCGGATCATTTCTTCTGCCTTGTCTATGACGTACACAATCTGTTTGGCCCATTTCTGCGGCAGTCGATTTAGAAACTCTCTGACTCCTTTCACTGCCATTAGAATGAAATCCGGTATCGATGGTGCTTGTGAGCTTGGTGCTCCTTGCCGCGACTCCCATCGTCCCTGCGTTGCCCTGCTGTAGTCGCGTTCCCCTCCAGGCCTTCCTTGCGTTCCGCTGCTATTTGGCTCTGGACTCCCGCTGTTCGTATTCCGCTGCTCCGGACGAGTCCCCTTCGCTGTTTCCCCTGCCTCACGGCTGCCCTGTTGAACCTGCTTCCCCATCGATTTTTCATTTCCCCTACGATCCCCATGTGCCTTTTTCCTGCCCTCGTGCACCTGTTTGGCGGCTTCCTGGAAGGTTAGGTTTTGGCTCGTCTTCACGCTGCAGATCTTCTTTTCCTCTTGAAGTTTTGGGCATACCGTTGCCGTTGCGGCGTGCGGTTCCTTGCAGTTGACGCATCTTGGGGATCCGTCGCACCTCCCTTCTGTGTGTTTTTCCGAGCACTGCCCGCATACGGCTTCATTTATGCATGTTGCCGCAACATGCCCGATCCGGAAACATTTTCTGCACTGGAGTGGCCTCGGTACAAACGGCCTTACGCTGTACCTCACTAGTCCAATTTTTACGTGCGCCGGGAGTGTGTCGCCCTCGAAGACAACTTTTACGCTTCTCGACACGCCAAACCGTCTCGCATACACGACATGCACTCCGCAGTCAATCAACTCGACTATCTTCTCCATCGTGACCGTCGTGTCTACATCTCCGATGACTCCCGCCCTTGTGTGCTTTGCCCGAGGGAGAAAAGCACGTACTGGGATTCCGCAAATCTTGTTCGTAATTAAGAGGTCCAACACTGCTGCTTCCGTTCTCGCTTCAATTGCGATTATGTTCTTCTTTAAGGTTGACCCGAATTTCCTTTATAAGCTTCGGCGCCATCGTCTCCAGTTCATCTGACAGGAGTTGCCAGTTGAGCTTCCTTAGGTTCATCTCCGCCTGGGTCGGGACGACCAGTACCGTTCGTGAAGATTCGGAAAGGTGCACTTTACCTTGGCTGTGCTGTGAGCTGCGCTTTGTCTTTTTCTTCCTCCTGTCGACCGTCTCGAAGTCGTCATCGTTGTCTTCCGTGTGTCCCATGCTTGCGTCCTCGTTGCCAGCCTCGTCCTCAGACAGGTTGCTGTAGCTTCCACTGAGGTGCCGCTTGGCCGGGATGGCCGGGATGGCCGCTGCACCCTCCGCCGCCATTACCTCCGTGGACCCCCACTGCTCGTGATTTCTGCCCGCCGCCCCCACGAGGGCGTTATAGCTCGCCCTCGACTCTTCGCGTCGTGACCGTTTCGTGAGAGCCCAACGCAGCACCACCGACACGGCCACCCGCTCACGGGTCCGCCACTTCACCACCGCCCCCACCAACCCTTGAAACCGAAACAGTCGTCCGTTATGCCGAGCACAACTTATCACGACCGCTGCCACCGACGCTCTGCCTTGTCTGCATAGGCCAGGGGCGGTGCTTTAATGACCGAGCACGGGAGCGCGCACTGTCAGTAAAAAATAAATATGCCTATACATTGCAACACGTGTGACTGTGTTCCGCAGCTTCAGCAGATAAGGATTTTGGAGGCGTTCTTTATCGAAAAAGAAAAGTGGGACGGCATGTGTCAGTGATACGTTAGTTGTGCTTCATGGGAGTGAATTTCAGTTTTTGCATGATCGGATACTGACCTGATAGCTTTTATGTGTTGCTGCTTCGCATGTCGTGCGTATATATGCTTTGCTTTTCCTGAGTAAATCTGGTTGAAAGTTAGCGCTTGTCCTGATTACTTCTTGTCCTGTTGCTGTTTTTGCGCTATTTTATGTCTAACCTATATGTTTTCCGTTTTTTTTTTTTTTACCTAACTTCTTAGTGTGTTGGCAGTCCAAGTAAGGGCCACTACAAATGACAACTTTACCTCCCAGAGTAAAAATACCAGGCTAACGTGCGCGGTACCAAAAGCAGGAATTGTATTCGCAATTGCGCGGTAAGTAATTGGGTGAATGAGAAAAATTTTAAAAAAAGTTCGTTTGCTCTTATTCTATCTATATGTTCAGTTCTTTTTCTAACCTCAGTGTAATTTAATGGTGCATGCATCGGCTCAGTTGAATCATCATCGAGTTAGTTGACAAAAATTCAGACTCTTCATATTGCTGCATAACCAAATGTACGAGCCATTTAAAAGTTAGCGCGCTCATAGAGTAAAAAAGAAAAAGGAAACAACAGCCTTTTTCTGATATTCATATCGTTTCCTGAATTTCATTTTTAAAAATTTTAAAATATAGCACACTTGCGCGTTGCTCCTAAGTTGACAACTTAGTAATCTAATTTTTTGGCAATGATGAAATAATTAAAAGCTCCCCTTACTATATGATCTCTTTCTTGCTCAGGTAGGTCAGCTCCTGGAAAAGGAAGGCAGTAGATAGTCAAAGAGAGTTTAAAGGGACACTGACATTTATGCTCACCAAGGTTTTTATTCGCACATGACAAATGAGAGCCCAACTACCCAGAACACAGACTTGTGACTCAAAATTCGTTTTTTTTTTTTTAGCCCGGAAAACCGTTAATCGAGAACTTGCCGATTTGTGTCGCGCTTACTCTCTTTTTCGTGGTCGCTTGCCATTTTCTGTGGTTTAAACACAGTCACCAAAAAAAAAAAAAAAAAAGTCGATCGTGGGTCATCGAAGGCCCACAGTCAATACTAAAAATGGACAAAAATACGATATCCACATTTTGCGGCTTCTAAAACTCTGCAAATATAGACCTTTTTACTGTTGACAAAATAACAGGCCAGCGTGCGATCGTCACATCCTGGCACGTATGTGTTCTTCACTTCAGAAAGCGAGCAAAGCACGCGCTATACGCACTGAACACTAAAGATGGCACCGGCCACAAGCTCTTTCTTGGAAACGTCTATATTGACTGAAAAAAAAATGTTGCACAGCCACGTGATTTTTGGTATCTTTCTCCTCCTCTGTATTTCTTCTTCCTCCCCAGTCCAGTTTCGGTTTTGAGCATTTGCATTTTTTTTGTACTTTAATAAAAATATACGTGACACTGTAGCAAAATATTGATTGGGTCTGACACCATAATAAAGCGCCTAACAAAAAAATTAATAACATATTTGGGGGGTCAGTGTTTTTTTACAGGGGCACTAAAGTGCTTTTGAGGTCTTCGTTTTATTGTCATAATTCAATCTACGAGTTCAAGTACCCTTAAATATGGTCGAGCGACGGACGGCGCTTGTCAGCCACTGGCGAGTGATGGGTTCCCATGCGGACGAGCGGACGACATATTCAGCAAGGTTCTGTAGCGCCATCTGTCGTTCTTCGCTAACTGTAAGTGTTTGGATTTTTTATCACTTTTTAATGCGCAAATTTGCCGCACATGAATGTAATTTCGTTTTTTTATTAGGAAACTTAGAGCTTGTAGATTCAATTATGGCAATAAAACGAGGATCTAAAAAGCACTTTAGTGCCCTTTTAAGCGTCGCGATACATCTTATTATTGCCGGTGGCGCTGCTAAAGTGCGTGGGGGGGGGGAGGGGGATTCCACTCCCCGTCCCCTCTAAAAAAACAAAAAAAAACGTTTTCGCATTTTTTAAATATTTGTTTGAAGAATTGCGGAAGCACCCTTGTTCGAAGGAAGTGATCAGTTGACTTGGACGATGTATGTACATTATCATGACTTCGAGCGAGGGAAGCGAAGGATGGGAAGAGGGGACTAAAAAAATTAAACACGTGTACAATTCCATGTAATGCCGAATTAGAGTGCAGCTCTTGAGGAGGAGGAGGGAAGGCGAGGGTATGCTCTTGTGACGTCACGAGGGTTCCTTCACTCGTTACTCTCGTGACGTCACACGTGACCATCGTGACGTCAATCGTAGCCCTCGTGACGTCACTTGTGACGTTCGTGACGTCATTCGTGGCCCTCGTGACGTCACTGGTGACCCTCATGACGTCATTCGTGGTCTTCGTGACGTCACTCGTCGCCCTCCTGATGTCACTCGTGACGTCACTGGTGACCTTCGTGACGTCACTCGTGACGCTCGTGACGTCACACGTGACCTTGATGACCCTCGTGACGTCACTGTGACGTCACGTGTGACGTCACGTGGTTACGCCAAAGGCGACACCAACACCGACACCAACGGCGACGTCGACGCCGACGGCGACGCTACTCTACCCGGAAACGGGCGCCTAAGAGCTGCGCTCTAAAGGCCCGTTCACACTCTTGCGACCGAGAGAGACCGAGAGAGACCAAACCGGTTTTTAAGCCTCTTGCGATCTCTTAGGACCAGCTCCGCTGCAGCCGAGCTGGTCCTAAGAGATCGCAAGAGGCTTAAAAGCCCGGTCTGTCTCTTTCAGTCGAACTCGGTCGCAAGAACGTGCAGAAAACGTAGAGGCATGAGTCCGCGCGAGTCGTTTGGATAGCGGGGTAGTTCATTTTGTGAGCACGTGAATGGAGATAAGCCAGCGAAAAAAGTGACCCCACGATGGACACGTCACGATCTGTGCACCGGAGGATTAGCGAAGGAACCTTCCAGGACCAGGGAACGATAGCCAAGTTTGTTTCTCGCACTGCGCGGTACATCTTCGCTGGGTGCTTCTTTGATCAACGGAATTTTTTTATCAGCGTAAATTGACGTGTTTTTTTTTAAATAGCTGCTGCTTTTTGTCGGATGCCTGGATCGGAATGCATTGGTATGAAAATTTGAGGGCCACACGGAAGGAAGAGTGAAGAAGCTTCTCTGTACGAACTTCGGGGCGAAAGATAAGCTGCCGATAAGCCATAATAGGTGCAAAGGATACGGTGGGAAACTCAGTCACTCACAGGCCACTGCCTCTAGAAAGTAAGATCTAACTCCCTTCTCGGAAGGCAGTGGTTTATTTCACTCGAACACGCAATCACGCCTTTTCATGCTTACAGCTTTCGAACCAGCGTCAGCGTGGGCTGCGCATGCGCTGACGATATTTTCCAAAATCGCGGATATCTCCTCGATGAAACAAAATGAAGCACCAAAAAACCAAGAACGGCTTCGAATCTTATTTAGCAACGTTGCCGCCCCCCCCCCTTTTCTTTCTTTCCACCATAAAAAAGAAAAACAGCAAGAAAATACTAGCGCAAGGCACGCCGTCTAAAAACCCGCACTGACGCCAACGGCATTGTAACTCACGGACTCAAGGCCGCTTGTCAATCATGTAGGGGTTGCTCTTTCGTATTGTAATCTTTCTTTTTTTCTTCTAGATGGAGTCTATTGTTTAGTCACCGTGGACTATTAAACGTTCTGACAACTCTTTTTGGAGGAGAACGCTAGCCTCCGCTTCGGTGCTTTTTTGGTTTATTGGCACCATGTGGCACGTTGGCGATGGCCGAGGTTGCGTCAGGCGACACCATGGCTTGGGTAGGACGAGAATTTCTCAGTTTCGGCCGGTTCCCGAGGTCGAACCCAACACAAAAGTCTGCAAAGGCAGCATATTCGAGGAATTGCGGGAGTGGCTGCTGGTCGAATCTTTCCCAAAGCCGACGGGAAATAAAATGAAAGCCTATGGACTTCACTGAATGATTGAGCGCGGTGCTGACGGGGAAGCAACCGTATATTCTGTGTAGTAAAATATTAAGAAATGTACATATTATAATTTCAGGCGTACAATTCGTCTGGTCAAAAAGTAAGCGGTCAAGAATTGACTCTTTCTTCGTGCCACTCGGGAAAGAAAACTTAAGACCTAGTGCGAATTTGTCGCCATCAACAACGACAGCTTTCTCTTCGACAATGTCTGAAGATAGCCTTACCGCCGTTGAACATTTTGGCTGCCGCATCTCTTGGATGGTCTAAAAAATGCCTCTCAGCTGTCGAACTCATCGGGAGGAATCAAAACCGCAAAGCGAACATCTGCATGAAAACGTACGAATAATTGCAACTTTTAAAATAGTTCCCTAGATGTAAACTTGAAATGGCAACTAAGGTGTGCATCGCTACTTTAAAAACAAACAGTTCATCCGACCAAAAAAAAAGCACCAAAATATTAAGTCGTTTTTTGAAAAAAAAATAAATAAAACGATTTGGCACCTGCGTTTGCAAGCTTGTTGGCGGCAACTACCCCTGTTTTCTATTCGACGCGCGTGTCTTATGAGATGCAGTCTCACCCAGCAACCGTATTCATCAGCTCTCTTATGGAGTACACCACTCTTCGGTCCGACTCACCAAGCGTACTCAAGGAAGCGAGTGAGTGAACCATTCGCATGAGCGCGTTCAATGCACGGAACTTTGCTGGTAAAGGTAGGCTAGATAACTACGCTTTGCCAATTAAGAGCTAAGAGAGAGAGAGAGCCTCATTTTGCGACGGATTCGTCCTATCGAGACAGCTAAAAAGGTTTGGAAGTACAGTGTCCCTTTAAAAGACAATGAAATATGTAGTTCATGGACAGCCCTCTCTCCCTTATCTCAATTATAATTCAACCGCCTCCTCTTCTCCAGATTCCTTTTCCTTCACTTTTGTTTAGTTATTTTCACTGTCTTCCTCAATGTGTGAAAAAAGGGTTACTATTAAAAGACGTAAACACCATTATTTATGGCTTAGGTCAAAAATTATTTCGGCAAAAAAATATAAAGATATTCTCTGGAATCATTGCAACGTTTTCCAAGCAATGCAACTCTAAGGTACGAATTTATAAATTACGAAGAATAAAGCAAACGCATTAATACATTCTTTTCGGAGGAGATTGATAAAAGTTCAATTTGATAAGAACCATTTCGACACAGCAAATGCATGGGAGCCAATCAAATTCGAGGGTAGACAAGAAAGCATGGTATTGTTGACACGATATAAAATATTTTTTCCCTTGTAACGCAAACAAACAAATGATAATTTAATGCTTTTTTTTCTTATACGTCCGGTGCCGTCCAGGATAGTTATGACCAAGATAACTACACTAAAAGAATCTGATTAAGCTTCTCCTTTTCTTCCATTGTTATCAGAACGTGACCTGCGGGATTAATTCTTCTCGTTGAAATGAAGTCTCCAGGTTTTGATGTGATTTCTTCCCGTGACGTGCGAGGGAATTTTAAGACAAGCAAGCATGCACTTCTAGAAAAGATGTATGGTATCCGCAAGTTTCACGGCCTAAAAGGTCGCGCCGGCGCCTATCAAAATGGCTGTCACTTGGTGATTAACGTGGAACAGCAGAACGTCGCCAGGTTTGGTACGCCCAGTGATTCAAATTTTGTCAGATGTGAGCGTCATTAAAGCTTACCAATAATATTTCATCTAAGAGAAACGTTTGCGACAATCTCTATGTTGAAGTCTATCACCCCAAAACTAGGGAACGTGATTGCCACACCGCAGTACCACCATGGCTGCCAACTTGAGAATAATTGAGTCTGGGAACTGGCTATTGGGGTAGAGAACGGCTATTCTAAAGCCGCTGTGCAAGGGAGGTGCAGCACGTGACTTCAAAAACTATGGACCCATATTCATTTTGTCATGTCTTGCACAAATACCTGAAGAACACTTCTTGAGGACAATGAGTTGTTTAGACCGCTTTTATGTATTATCTAGTCATCAATATGGTTTTATCTCGGAACGACGAACTCGGGCTTTATTAGAAACTTTTCGTGATGACTTGCACCCCGGTTTTGATAATAATATGTTCAGCTGTGCAGTGTTCTGGGATGCGTCAAAAACGTTTGATAGCATTAATCATAAAATACTTTATACCAAACTATGCGGACTGGGTTTTAGGGGTCCATTTCATTCACTTTTAAATTGATATCAATCAGGACGATCCCAAGTTGTCGAATTTAAATATCGTAAAAGTGATAGAACTGTCTTAGCGGATGGGGTTGCGCAGCGGTCAGTGTTGTCACCTTAGTTATTTTATTTATATAAAATTATCTCCCTAACGTTATTTTATCCTGTAGAGTATTTTAGCACGCAGACGATACAGTTTTGCTATCTCGTCATAAAAAGTATCAGGTTGATGTTCAACAACTTCAAAATAATCTCATTATCGTGAAGGACTGGTTTAATTCCAACTTGATAAAAGTATACGCCTCCAAAACAAAAGCCATTGCTTTAAAAGCCCGTTCATACAGGTGGAACTTTCACATCCAATAGTGTTGCACGTCTCCAGCTGTAGATGGTGTGAACGTAGCCGCATTGGGCATGTCAATTCAGTAAAATAGCTAGGTATATACTTCGACAGTGATTTGTCTTGACGCACCCACATGACATATTTATGTAAAAGATTAAGGGTACTTTATGCTGTCTACAATATAAAAATGTTTATGCTGTTCTTCGTAAGAAAAGTGCTGCCACAACCTCTGGCTTATAGTTACATACGTTATGGCAGTGGTTCTCAAATGATGTCCGCGGACTCTCTGGGATCCGCGAAGGCATTCTACGAGTCCGCGAAGTTAGTCAGCCCGGCAATAAAAATTGTCTTTTTTTTAGGTAGAGAAGAAATGTTTCAGATTTCGAGCGAGTTTTCTCGTGTGTATACGGCAAAGAGAAATATACTTCACACTAGCCCTTAGGTATATCCATTTACTAAATCGCTGTCACAATTAACCTATATATTTCTCTTCCCTCACCACGAGCGGGGTCCTCCATCATCTCCGCTGATCCACAGGGGGTCCGCGAAACATCGTTGGTTGAGAACCACTGCGTTATGGTATAACTATCTTTTTTGGTTCTTCTTTGTTTTGGCGTACAATAGTTAACTCTCTCTTCAAAATATTTTGAAAAGCGTGGCGTTTGATAGACCTGAAATTTTAAGTACATATAAATTTAGCACACTTCATCTGCCATCATTTTGGGGCTTCTTCGAGAAATGGACATTCTTAAATATTTCTAGAATTCTTAGTCTAAAACGTCGCACACTGTACAGCGAAATCTGAGACCTTCTTATTCAAATAGACCTACTATTGCTATATTACCCAAGCATCAAGGAGAATGCAGGGATTGGTGTTCCACGCGCCGCACGTGCTGGCCTCAGCAGTAGTAACTTTTTAAAGCAAATACCTAAAACAAATGGCCTCATTGCACTCGCGTTCGTCCACGCTTTATTTTCGTTATTTACTTCGAATCTTTTATACGGGGAGGGCGTGCGCGTGTGGCGCGTGGAACACCAATCCCTCCATTCTCCTTGATGCTTGGGTTATATAGCAAATAGTCTATTGCTGTTCTTCGAATCAGAACAAAATAAGGCGAACGTATGCGTATGTATTATGTACCAGATCTTTTCGATGACCTCCCAGACATTTTTTCCTATAACTTATAAACAGAAGCTCATGAAATCGTTAAAGCATTTAAAAGAATAAGATGTATTTTTTCTCTGCAGTTTCTTTTTATTGTCCTCAATAATTGCTTTGGATCTAATATAAAATGCATGCTTCTGATTGTTGTGCTTAGTGTTTTTGTGCTCTATTTAACAAGATGTTACTCTGTAGATGCGTTACTTAGAATGTTAACGCTTTACATAAGTATGTATAATTCTCATTCTACCGAATTTTCACCACCTTTTTGCCCAGCTAGGCACACAAGCCCTTAAGGCTTCTGCCACCTCGTTATAGCACTATACAAGAAGATGTATGTTGCATATAAAGCTGTTCTATTCTGTTCTGTTCTTCTCGATAAAAGCACGGTGAATTTTATATATTGGCGTCGACGTTTGACCAGGTCGTAAATTGAAGCTAAAAGGTCGGCGCTTACATGTAGAGAAATGACAGTTTTGCCAATTCAAAATCTTTAGAATTGGGCTTGTTAAACTCTAAACCAAAATCGCCGCATTTTTTGGCGAGGTTTTTTCATGTTTGGTTCAGGCGCCTCCCATCCTGCTCCACATTGGCGCTACTTGTAGACCTAATAGATGATCCCAATAGCCCCAATAGTCACCTTCCGCACACTGACACATTTGTCTGCTCGACTGTAGAACGCTTTCTGAGCAAGCGCAGTTGCTCTCTTCTCTGAAATATCCGACGCCGTGCACAGCTCGCTGATTAGTCATTTTTCGCCTGGGTGATAAGCGTTGGGAAGGTGTGCGCACCATTCCAGCGCTTATCACTTCAGAAAAAAACTGCCGTTGCGGGGATTGGACGTGTGTTGTGGACGACGCAGAAAGAGGTTATCTGAATCGTGTAGAGCAGTGTTTCACACACTGTGGGTCGCGAGTCACACTCCACAGTTTCAGATTCATTAACCCCTTCGTCCACCTAATGGACCAATTTTTCTCTTTCTCGGAAGATCGAGTGGTGGGTCACAAAGCGGCTTGGGAACTTCAAAAAAGAAATGCGAATTTGTCTTTTGCGCGGGCGTGTGTGAAACAAGATATAGGTCGTGGCTTAGCATCAACCTGGGACTGAGAGCTGCGGGGCCTTAGCTCCGCCCTCGTTTAAACACGCTCTAACTGCCCACTCCAGTAATTAAATACTCGTTTGTTTGATTGTTTGTTTGTTCTTTGAGGTGGTTTCTCGCCCAGATTATTCACCGTAAATATATCACCTGAATTTCAGCGTCAATTTTGTGTATTAGAGTTTATTCGGTGAAATTAGAAACCTTATGGGATTGCAAAAGAGCTTTAGTGGTGGGAAAGTGAAGGGGCAACCCAATATTTTATATCTCTGATGAGTGGGAGATTAGCGGATCTTTCGAAGCGTTTGTCTATAAAGCGTACATCTAGCGCCTTACAGACAGTGAAGGTGCATTCATTCTGGCGTTCGAATCGTAATCGCAACGGCCATAGAGTGCCACCTTTTTGCGAAATCTGTGCTGCCACCTGGACACGGCACTGGGAAACGACGCGCGCGCAAGTCATCTCCTGCCCGTTCGACACCCGAAACATGGGTTATCTTTTGCCCCGAAGTCGACACGAAGAAACCATCTTCCCTCTCTGCTCGGCAAGAAGGAAGAGAGAGAGGGTTCTAGATCCATTTACTCTGGAAGCGATATTTCTGCAAAATGTCCATTACGATTACTCTCCCTTAGAAAGTATTGAATTACATTACTCGATTACTCGAGACGAAGAGTGATTGACCGTTAGTTGAAAACGTGACCGTTACATCTCCGACCACTTGAGATTTTGAAAACGACAGAATTTGTTTTCCAGTTGGTGAATTGGTCTTACATACTCTTCATTATTGAAGTAAAATTACCAAATTACGAATCACACATCTTCTTAATTTACCGATTTTTGTAACCCATCATCTCGCCGAAGGAAACTTAAACGTACAAGAGACGGCACTAGAAAAGGGAAAGAGGGAAAGGTAACGGTTAGAAGTAATTTTAGTAATTTCAAAAGTAATCAAATTACTGTAGCGACTACTTCCTTATAAATGTAATCAAATAATTACAAAAAGTCATTCCAAAAAGTAATTGATTACGAGTAATTTGATTGCTTGTATTGAGTACCGTATACAAGTCTGTGAAAATGGCCACGAGGAAGAGCGAGCGCGTGCGTCCAGTCCGTCCACGGTTGGTGGGAAGCAGCCCTTCGTACCGTGTAGTCCCGAAGCTCCTCCCGGGTCAGCTGGCTCTGGCTCGCCCCCATGGCCCCGAGGTCTCCGGCGCCTATCCGGAAGCCTGCAGCCGATCCGATAGACCTCTTAACATCGAGCAGTGCCTCGCGACGGCAGCAACGCTTCCGTGCAGGAAACGCCGACACGCGTGTCGCCGTGGCAAACAAGCCGGGTGACGGCTTCGTCGAAGGGACCCGAGCCAAAAGGGCGGCCCGGAGATACGGCTCGTTCTTCCGTAAAAGCCGCACCGCTGCCACGCTGCGACTGGGCACGTCGCCAATAGAATACCTTCACGGCCTTGGCACCCTCGCTCGTCGCACACCTCCGAGACTTGCGCAACGGTCTTCGCGACGAACAGAAAACCATGCAGTCATTATCTTGCGTATATCATAGTGTAATCGCCATCAGAGACGCGGCACCGCGGGCCTCCATGGTACGATCTCTTTTGCCTTTCACGGGCGCCGCGGCTCTCCCGGTCCAATAAAGATTACAATTATTATTACTATTACTATTACTACTACTTTCACTATGCCTAATACTAATAGTATTACCTGCGCCTGGCCAGCATCTCTCATAAATTGCATGACCGTAGTTCTAGAGTTTTTTGGCTACGTACGAACGGCTAGCGCTAGGTACCGATTGAGCACGTACGAGTGCAGGGACAGCGCTCGGTTGGTGCTCGTGTTCTCTTCGTGAAAGACGGGTCACAGCCGAACGTGGACGCTGCCCTCGCGTCCAATAGGCGTCAGCCGGTCGGAGAGGACAATAAGAAATCCACCATTGCAGTCTCGCTATCGGCGAGGTGTTGGCCTCAGCTAGGCCAGCTGTGGAACTTATACCGCGTGGGTCAAATGGATCGTTAGTCTTTTAAAAAAAATCGGACGAATTGAATTCTTAAGGTATCAAGCCAAGATGTTGAACAGAGGTGACCGATGATAGTACATTTTGTGTATCTAATTTAGAACATTGCTTTCCTGAGTAAAGAGTGAAAAGAAAGAGCAGTCCCGCATAAACCCACAGTACAGTCACAGTGATAGCTATACGACATGTCAGGGCGAAGTCGTGGCATCACCGTCGCCTTGAAAGCGCATCTCTCGGCCCGGGCTCTTGGCAGTGACTGCATTTTGTTATCGGCTATTTATTTGTACCTTTTCAGAGAGTATTATGGACTTGACTTGAGCTAATTTCTGCATGATACTAGGATTGGGTAGGATATAGAACTATAGAGGGCGCTTTATCGAGCTTGTTGTCCCCACAGCCTGGTTTTTATTAACGCGGCATAACAAAGAAATTCAAGTTCGCCTAGTACGGCCTGGGCACGAACGCTTCGCTCTCACCAGTGCCTTGGTCGCGCGAGGAGCAGGCTTTGAATTGTCATCTTCGGTTTCTCTGATCAACGAACAAACAAGAAAATTCGGTTTGTTGCCCACGCAGCTGAAACGTACCGCTAGAGGCGTGGCTGTTCGATCTCATCCCCAAGAGGGCCAGCTAGAGAGGAAAATTTGAAAGTACAAAGATAGAAAAGGAGACAGATATATTGGCTGGTAAGGTGGCTAAAAGGGAACGTGAGTTATTTGCCTGCGTCGATTCAATCCAGAGATCCAGGACGGACGTAGATGGTGTAAAGATCGAATCTGATCAAAGAGCTGCGCGCCTTTTGTCGCGTCGCTGCATGAGCCGGGATCATCTGGTAACATAAAGACCACATATATTTTAATAACAGTTTTAGTAAATTTAGAAGGGAGCTCAGCACACTCTTGGTGGGCAGTGCTAACCCCTTAATATTTTAAAATGTTTGTAATAACTAGCTGTTTTTCTGGTATATTCTAAAAATCAATCTTTTATTTATTACTAAGCGTTAACTCTGTAAACTGTCTGCTGCTGGAAAGCGCTGCAGTGGGAACAGAGACCTTGTCAGTCTTCACGCCTTTAGTCCCTCTTTTCCATTTCGGTTTGAATACAGAAAAATAAACATTCATTCATTCATTTGTTCATTAATAGCGGTCAGAAATACTCAGTTGCATGCTGCCCCTGAATGAACGCAGGCCTTCGTGAGAACCGTAGCACGCGAAAATATATACCAGAATTGAGCAGTTCGATTGAGTGAGACCATGATGCTGTCATCCTAAGAAAGTATGACACCTTCGTAGAATCTTCAAGTGTCTCAACTGATGCCATGGATGTACAGGCGCCGCCCCACTAAAACGAGTATCAGAATAAAGCTCGCACTGGCTCGCACAATACTGACTTGCTGTTCGAATTTGCAACTTTCAAGGCCTAAAGGGGGCGCACTAGTTCTTAACAAAATGGCTGTCATCTGGATGATCTGTCGTAGAACAGCAATATCGAGGTCAGGTCTGCGACGCGTAAGTAATTCTAATTTTCTGAAATACGAGCGGTATAAGAGCCTTACATCATTTTTCCACGTCAGGAAGGTGTAGGCAAGTAACTTAATTCTGAAGCCTATCATCCAGGAGCTAGGGATCGCAGCTCCAACACATCGGTACCACCATCGCTGAAAGTTGCGAATAGCTATTTGAGACTATTTGTTTTCCGCACACCAGCTCGGAGCACGTGGAGCGAAAGCTCGCGCTGCAGACCACGGGGATCTCTGGGTTCAGTCCCCACCCCTGCCCGTTTCGATCTGGATGAGCATCGCTACCGGCGTGCGGTCGTGTACCACTACTGCGTGGTGCACGTTAAGGACCCCAGGCTAGCGGTTGTATACTGCACTGGCTAAATTGCTTATCTACAGCCGAGAGACAAGTCGCCCGTCGAGGCAGACCAAGTTCAGGCTGTATAAACATACCCACACCCCCAAACCATTTGGTTTCCAGGTTTGGAGACGGATTTAATATTTTAGTCGAGAAAAGAGAAAAATATACCCATAAGGTTATGTGGCCGGGATCTCACCCTGACGCAGAGTGGTGGTATTGAATAGTATGTTTCGCCCTTTCAGACGTCCTTCATCAGGGGATGAACGCTGTAATTCTTATTCGCTCTTTCTCGAGTGAGTTTGAAACGCAGTGGCGCCAGCCTCCAACCACTCCCGGACTGAACTAGACGGCGGTTTTTGCGGTATTTGCGAAATAAAATATACACGCTATCTTCTGGAAATGGCCACTCATAGCACTGTCAAATTTAATTCACTCTTATAATGAAATAACGATGAGTAAAAAAAAATTAGAAAATATAAGCGAACCGGAAGTGTGCCGGGGCTAGCCATAGATGGCGCCACTGAGTTTGTTGCCAAACAAAAAGGGGCGTATAAACACATGTACTCGTACGGGGCCTTTCGAAATTTTCCTCTTCTTTCACTTTCGTATTGAATGAGGAAAAACAAATCGGGCTTCGGGGGGGGGGGGGGGGGGGGGGGGGGGCGTTTTCCGAGATTTTATGGCATGCTTCGACGTTGTGTAGGGATAACTTATTCAGTGCGGTCTGAGAGTTAACCTGAGGTCTGTAACACGCTCCACGCTGCCTGTGATTACACAACCGCACACCTGATCCGATGGCCCTACCATGTCAAAAACAGGCAGGGGCGCGGCTCAGGCAGATGATTGGCTGAGCAGATCTGTGTCGTTTGCATCAGATTCGATATCCAAGCTCCCACACTAGTCCTGAAGCCGTAGGTTTTTTTTGTCTCAGTGTGCTAAAACTGAAGTGGGCTGGGCGGGAAGTGGGCGGTCATAGCTGGGTGAGGGTTCATCAGGCTATTCATAATATGCCGGAGCTTGCCCCAATGCGATGAGCCTAATGCAACAGTATTTAGATGTTTCTTATGCTCCATGGTGACAAAGATTACACGTCTATAAAAGCTCGGACGGTACAAGCGGGTGCCGAAAACTAAACACATCTTGAACTCCCTCAATAGCAAAACAGCTTGAACCTTTTGTTTTGTTTCTAATCTATAGATAACAGATTCATTAATTGGCTAGAACAAGGTTCCCTGCACCACGTGTAACTTGACTGAGCACCAGTGCCCGCCGTGCGGATCATGCATAGGTGGCGTTTCTGCCACCATGCGGAGAAGCAAAGAACATCTATGCCACTTTCAGCTTACTCTGCCGGACTAGGCAATGACCACATCTCTCCCTCCTGCCCACCCTATCGCTGGATACGGTGGCTAGTAAGAGAGCTATCAGAATTTTGTTATGTGTTGTGGCCGACTGTGCTTCTTCTGTATGCTGTCTCTTACTGCTGTTAGCTGGTGACGTTGAACTTAACCCGGGCCCGATGTCGGAAGTACAGCCACAAGCAGTTCACTGACATGCTGGAAGCTTCTCCAGAGTTCTTTCCGCACGCTCAGTTAAGATAGAAAAAGGTCAGTGTAGACTGATTCAAACTGTTAACGAAATCAAAAATAACCGAACGCCACTCGAAAATAAAATTGGAGTAATTGGCCAAAGATTTGATTCCGTCGAGTCGTTAACAACTGATATCCGGAAAGAACTCGCTGAAACACGCGAGGTAATCAAAACTGTGCAAGAAGACAATGTGGCTTTGCAAAGTCGTTTGGATGACTTCGAAAAATAGGTCGAGGCGAAAATAGGTCGAGGCACTCAATAGACCCCAAACAACCTCTGAGAGCATCGATCGTGCACATAGAGTTGAGGAAATTTCTCGAACGGCCGATGCAGTTAGTGTGAAGTTCGCGTAGTACAAAATAACGGACAATGTTTTATCGTTCCACTCAAAGCTGAAAAACGCGGCGAACTCCAGTGAAGGAGGGTTTCTGACTAGCGACATGGCAGTCAAGAAAGAAGCCCCTTCAATTCGGAGCAACTCAAAACGCAACTTTCCAAACTCCGGTACAACGAACTTTTTTATTTCCCCAAACATGCTACCTTTATGATTCGCTCTTTTGATAGTGTCCGGCGAGCAGACCAGCACGACGACTGCTCTGCTTGCCCCCTCTATCGTTGGTAAGGACCAAACAGGAAACGACAGTCTTGCAGCACCTACGTCGTAGCACGTTGAGAGGGCATGTAGCTCTATTCAGTCATCGTCATCTGCTCAACTGTCGATTCTTTTTTTAGAAACATAAGGAGTGTTATCAATAAACGGGACGACCTTTTGTTGAATAATTGACTCGTCAATTTCTAGCATCGTTGTTTTGACAGAAACGTGGCTGACTAGTAGGATTTGCAACAGTGAAATTTTGCACTGTCAAAAGAAGTTTAATATTTGCCGCAAGATACAGATGGTTAAAGTAGCGGCGGTGGTATTCATTCATTCATTCATTTGTTTATTTTTTGTGCTCATGAACAGCTTGACGCCTTGATAATGATGCACAATTAACATACAGCAAAAAGAAGAATAATTCTACAAATTGACAAGAGAAAACTTGAACGCTACAAAAGATGGGTTAAAATTTATAGATTTGTAAGAGAAAACTTGAACGCTGCAAAAGATGGGTTAAAAATGTCAATGCAGGAATCATCGAAAGTATTATACAAGGTCTGAATACGTGTCATGGGGCAGGTTTGGAAGAATTGATTAACATAAAATGGAAGAGAAATTCGCAAAAATCTTCTCGGAACATGAATATTTATCGCTGAAGTTAGGTCAGGGCAATCAATGACTCCGTGAAGGCATTTGAACAAAAATATGAGATCTCTGTCGCGTCGTCTGGCACTCAAAGTAGAACAATTGTATCGTTCTAAAAGTCTTCTATATTCAAAGTAAACAGTGCGACCAACATAGCGGTCGTAAAAAATTCGAAAAAAAACGTTTCTGGACATTTTCAATCGACTCTTGGTGCGTACGCCCAATAGAATTCCACACAACTGAGGAAAACTCTAGCTTAGACCTAATTAATGAAAAGTATAACTGCATAATACAGGCCGACATGGAAAACTCACGTGTAATTCTGGATATGACACCTAACGTACGAAAAGACGCGTTGACAATGTTATTGACATGTGTATTAAATGACAGAGAAGAGTCTATATAAACTCCAAGATCACGAGTGCAATCCACCCTTTGCAATGGGGCATTGCCGAGTTGGTAACAGAAATGAAAAAGCCTTAGCTTCTTAGCAAATGACATAACAACAGTCTTAGTGGGATTAAGTGTCAGCCTGTTGAGACTACACCAATTACTCACTGATTTTACATCATCCATTAGTTTCACACAGTCCTCTACAGATACTATCTGCCTAAATAACTTGATGTCATCGGCGTATTGCAGGATTTCTGAATGTAGAACACATGAGCGAAGGTCGTTTATGAAAACATTAAAAAGAATCGGCCCAAGAATGGACCCCTGGGGAACACCAGACAGGGTGACAAAAGGCCGGGAGAGATGACCAAGGATACGTACAAAGTTCTGTCTATCGGACAAATAATTGTGAAGCAATGTGCATAGTGTAGTACTCATACCGTACGATTTCAGCTTTTGTAAAAGTAGCGAGTGGTCAACCAAATCAAATGCCTTAGACATATCAAAATATACAGTGTCAACCTGACCCCGCTGACACACAATAGGCGAAACGAAATTAAGAAAAGACACCAAGTTTGATTTCACTGATCTTCCGCGCACAAAACCATGTTGTGAGGGGAGGATCTTATGTTTAAAAAAGCTCGAAATATGTTCCGAAAGCATTACGATCGCTGTGGCTGATCATAATTCATCATTTTTTGTTGACGTTGTCACGGAACTAGAGATAGTGTGGGTTTGCATTTGTTGGAATCATCGCAAATATATTTTGCGCGTTTGCTATCGTCTTCCTTCAAAAAGTTGTACATTTCCTTCTGTCCTTCATGACGTCGTCAGCGCAGTCACAGTCCGTTTCCCTGAGGTTCCGGTGTTACTGTAAGGTGACTTTAATTAGCCAAACATTCCGTGGTCAAACGATGGCCCTTGTTTACTTACGTTTTCCACGGAATCCAATGACTTTTTATACTTATGCGCGGATTTTAACTTCACTCAGGTTGTTACACAGCCCACACGCATTACTAGTTCTTTGGCCACGGTGTTGGACCTAGTGCTGACGACGTCGTGCGAGCTTATATCGTCTCTCACGTACCTGCCTGGTCTCAGTGATCATTCACTGCTCCAATTTGTTTTTAATGTTCCAGAGTACCGCTCTCCAGTGCAAATCAAACGGATATTTGTCTATGCTAGAGCTGATTTTGGAGTCATTAATCGTGAATTGAGTCATTTTTTGAGTGACTATCTGTAATTTTTGCAAACGTTCTGTTGAAACTAAGTGGATGTTATTTAAAGAAAAAGTTGCTACCCTCACGAATAGTTTTTTTCCTGTACGGACAATACGTAACTACACTCGCTCCCCATGGTTCAACCAGATGCTCAGGAGACGCTCAAATAGAAAGAAAAGAATGTTCCGTGCAGCAAAGTTATTCCTGTTTCCCAACTCAGAGCACCGTTGGGCAGCATATTATTCTGCTGCAGCAATGTATAAAGCGTCTATTGCTGAGGCCAAGCTCCGTTCTTTCGAATGCACACTACCCACCATGTTGCGCAACAACCCTCAACAATTTTAGAACATTGTAAACCCTTCTGAGAGACCTGACGTAGTGCTTAACAACGATGATGAGTGAAATCATAGCGGCGAATGAGTGTGCATCTGTGCTAAACGAATTATTCCCAAAGTAATTTTCGAATTTAACCAATTCTTCTATCGATATTCCTCAACACAATATTTGTGCTATGAATCCTATTGACATAGAATGTGCCGGTATCGTGAATATCATCGCCAACCTTAAGCTACTGTCATCGTGTGTGTTGTATTTAAATTTTTCGCATTTTCCATCTACACTAGTTAGGTGGCGCCACATACCACAATGGCGCCCGTGTTCTCAAGGTTACGTCCCCCGTAGCGCTTGACCCCCATGCTGTTTACCGTTACATAAACGAGTACGCTACCAGCAACCATCCGTGTCGGACGCCTCTTTCTTCCGCGGGCCTTTGCCGCGCAACCGGGCCCCGCCGGTCACCACCTCATCATGTAAGACCCCCTTCAGTTCTGCAGGCCCACGTAGGCTCTGCTCTTCTTTATTTTCACGGGTGGCCGTCTTTTCATTTACTACAATTTTGGAGACGAGCGTATTACAACAGTGTGAAATTGATAATGTAAACTCGATGTTTCTAAAAAAGACTACTATGTATTACTCTGTTATTCTAACAAAACTATTTCGTCAATCACTCGAGCTTGGTATCCTTCCAGAAGACTGAAAGGTGGGGAGGGTGCTTCCTATCTATAAAGGTGGAGACAAATCCAGCTCATGTAATTTTCGCCCAATTTTCTTAACAGGTGTTCCTCGCAAAATTGTAGAATATATAATCGATTCTCATCTCGGTAATTGTCTTAGTTCCCATACATTATTTTCTACTGCTCAACATGGCTTCAGAAAACTATTCTCGTGCGAAACCCAGCTATTAACACTTACGCACAACCTTCATGCATCCCTTGATCGTTCATTTCCAGTTGATTGCATCTTCCTGGATTTCTCTAATGCATTTGATAAGGTTTCACACAGGCTCCTTTTGTACAAACTCAGTACTCTGAACATTGGCTCTCGTGTTTTGACTTGGATTAACTTGTTTTTAACTAACCGTTCTCAATTTGTTCACGCTAATGGCACTAACTGTCACCCCTCTCCTGTGACTTCTGGTGTACCCCAAGTTTCAATACTTGGCCTTTTTTTGTTTTCAATATATAATAATGACCTCTCTTCGCATATCTCATTCTGAGTCGGTCTCTTCGTAGACGACTGTGTCATCTATTCTGAAGTAACTAACGATTCGGATGTTCTTTCATTCCATTCATGGAATGAAATTTTTTTATTCAATTTTTTTATCCATTTTATTTATTCATTCCTCTCTGTAATGCTTCAGCCTTGAAAGTAAATAAATGAAAAATGAAATGAAATCTGACCTTGACAGTGTTTCCCGTTAGTGTGATCAATGGCAAATGGAGTTAAATATTATCACGTGCTAATTCATGAGAGTATCACGTCAAAATAACACCTGTCCCTCGTACCATATAAAAACTATCGCACTGGAATCTGTTTCTTCACATAAATATCTTGAAGTTCATATCGCCCATGTTCACAATCAACCTCTCATAAAACATTCACATTGAATATATAATTAAAAATGCTAACCGCATGTTAGGCTTCCTGAAAATGAACTTCTCATTAGCCCCACTGTCCTTAAAACTACTGATGTACAAAACATTGGTCCACAGTACACTTGAGTATTCTTCCGCTATCTGGGACCCCGGCGCAACGCTTGCATCATCACTAGAAGCTGCTCAAAACCGTTCTGTTCGATTCATACTACATAACTATCATCGCACATTCAGTGTAACAGCAATGAAAACCACCATAAGCTTGCCTGACTTCTCCCTCCATAGAAAAATATCTCGCCTGTGTTTATTTCATGAGATCTACCACCATAATCAAAGCCTCCGTCAGCATATAATAACCCAACCATCTTACGTCTCATCGCGTGTTGATCATCAAAATAAAGTTGGCATCCCCCACTGTCGCACCTCTCAATTTTATCAGTCTTTCGTACCCATGACATTGCTGGACTGGAATCGCCTTCCCGCTCCTATTGCCAGCATAGCCGATAGCGCCCTATTCAAAGCTGCACTTAGCGAATATATTTTTGGGTTTGGTTAACAATGTTTTGTTTCGATTAACAATGTTCTGTTTGGATTTTTTGCTTACATGCCTAATTACTGTTTATACTGGTGTGCAATTAGGTGTGTATGTCCACTCCCCTCTATAATGCCTTCGGGCCCTAAAAAAAATATAAAAAAAATTGATGAGCGAAAGAAGGAGCAGCCGGTTAGGATGCAGCGGGGCGCTGCTGTCGACACTGAGATGCATCGTCCGCTCACGTCCTCTTCGATTTGGGTGCTTTCTTGCTCCACGAGTAAGCATCGCGTGTGATATGCGCTCCTATACAATACTTTTGAAAGTTAAACTACCTTGATTTTGGATTTGTGGTTCACGTAACAAGAATAAACCTGCCGACGCTTTTGCCGTCGTCGGCGTCGTCGGGAACGGCGAAGAGGGAGGCTTTCTTCTCTTTCTCGCAGAAACGTACCCCATGATGTCTCCGGAAAAAAAACACAGTGTATTTGCCGTTTTGCCATCGCGAGCCTGGACGCATGGGGCAATCTTTTCAGGAAGAACACCACAAGCGAGCACTTCTAGCGACGCGAACGAGCCTTTCCTGGCGCGGCATCTGGAATTCGTATCTCAGAGTCGATGATTGCACCACCTATCGTCGTCATGATGCACTAGAGCACCGCCGCATACGGAGCAAGCTGCCCGATTCTGACACCTTCTCTTGTAGCCATCGTAGCTGGACTACCCATGACCCTAAGGGACTACCAACTGTGGTTTAATACTTTTTCCTCTTCCTGTACCTTGACTACATGCTTCTTTTTCTTTAATATAAGAGCTATCGATACAATTTAGTTAGAAATGACCCACCCGCATTTCAGCGGGACGTAAAACACCACAAATATTGTTCTTCTTTTGTTTTTACCTTGATGGAAGGCACTTTGACGCATGTTGCTTCGTTTTCATCGATGGCTATAGTTTCAAGCATATCAAGTGCATACGGGATTTTGTCTCTTGTCAGAATGGTGATGCTGCTGAACGCGTCACTGCATTTACAGATATGGCAATGAGGTGCTAGATGACCTACTGACAGATGCAGCATGATTTATTGTTCTATCATTTACGCACCTGCCAGTTTCACCGATGCAACATTTGCCACATGATAGGGGAATGTAATAAGCAGCCCTGTGTCAAACGGGGATTATTGTGTCTTGTGAACGATGTTGCAAATTTTCGTCTGGTTGATGTGTCTTAGTTTGTGGCGCATAGAATACGCCTTGTTTGGAGCAGGACACATAACCTTAATGTCCTGCATTCCGACTACTTTTTTTTATTTGTGGGTTCTACCATGAATGTAGAGTAATGCTGCGATGTTCTGTTTAGTTTTTGTCTTCTTTCTTTCTATCTGTGTCGGCTGACTTGAGCTTGAATTTTTTGCCGATGTTTTCACACACGCATACTGGGAGACCAATCGGGTACCCTGTATCACGTACGCGGGAAATTTGCTTTTAAAACTTTGCCCAATATTGTGGTGACAATATTTGTTTAAGGCCGCTACAAGAGAATGTTCGTAACACTTCGTTTTGTAATCTTGAATGCCCATACGTAAATCAAAGAAATCCTTTGCTTTACCAAGATTCATACTTCCAACATACGTCTTTTTCTTTATGTTCCAGTGCGAGGTTGAGGAACTTGATGGACCTATCAAGCTGGCCCTATCCTAATTTCCAAAAAGCCCGTGCATTGGGCATCGGGTACTACAAAATATCTAAGTATTGAGCGGTGTGTTAATGCTGTGACGTAGGTCGAGAAAAAACACGCCGCTTCGAAAGGCAGGAGTTTTTATGTTCTCCACAGAAAGTACAAAATCGGCTTCTGGCAGAGTTATTCCTATTGCTAGCACGTCTGAGTCTACCTCTGTCAACAGTAGGGACACCTACAGTATTCTGATGCCTCATTTACCATCAAGTAAAGTCGTGCTTAATTCGCTCTTCCATCGTGCGGATATGACCGCTCGACCATATCGTGCCCTGGACTTCAGGGATGCCTTCTTTCCCCCTCATCGATTCAGATGACATAATCAGTCTCGGACAATACCTTATGTCCCACGTCTGAATGATAGCATGCGCGAATCCCCTTACAAAGGCCAAATTGGCCTTTATAAGAGAACGGAAAAAAGATGTCATCAGACGAAAACCAAGAGACAGGTCAACTAGACCCATTGTTGTGCCTTACATCCACAACGTCTCCCATGGTCTTAAGAAAGTGGCAAACAGGGTCAACATCGACGTCATCTTCTCGGCTCCAAACAAGCTTTCCAGCTTATGCAAAAAAGTGAACAATCCTCCACAACATCCAGCGAGCTGCACAAAAAACACCGGACCAGTTTCGTTCCGTGCACAGAAGGGGTAGTATATTCCTTTCCCTCTCCTGTGGGAAACGATATATCGGCCAGACTGGGAGATGTTTAAACGATCGACTCCGTGAACACAACAACAACATAACTAGAGCCAACTCAGGACATTTAGGCCTACATTGCCGTGATTGCGGATGTGCGGCACATCTAGATAGGTGTACAGTGCTGGGCAGAAGCGGTAGCCAACTGACTAGAGAGATAGTGGAAGCAGAACAATATTGCCAGGTATGACGATAATTCAAATGTGTAAGCACATCCATCGCTCACTTTATCAGGAAAAGAATTAGCTTATGTCTTATCGTAGCTTATCTTATTAGCTCACATGATTGTCATTTAATGGGATGTAGAAGAAAAAGAAGCCAATATTCATGAATGTATCGAAAAGGCGTAGAAGAGAAAAGAAGTGCAAATATAGAATTGAGTTGTGAGTCAGCGCTGTGTGAGTGTTTTGTCTGCTGTGATTGTGTCCCTAAGTGTGATTGTTTTTGTGGCCTGTGGTGACGTGTGTTTGTGTGGATTCCCTACTTGCGCTGTTATTTTGAGACTGCATAACCAACTTGCCCAAGCCGCCATTTTGTAGAGAACTCGCCGTCAAAGGCCGGACCGACGTCGGACCACTCCATCGAATCGTTGACGGGGGGCGACAGACTAGCTACGTTCCGAGACATCCTCGACTATATTACGCCGGCGAAAGGATGCGCTACCCTCCTGCGCATCCCTCGCTGGACAAACGACAAGAGGTAGCGTGGCGGCGACTTCAGACAGGCACCTACCCCAGTCCTGCCCAGCTCAGCCGATGGTATCCGGATCGCTACAAAGGAGACTGCCAGCTATGCGGTGCAAAAGCGACTCTTCACCACATTGTTTGGGAATGCAGCCGGCTCGTCCGCAAAGCCCAGCCGCTACTTAAAAAGATCCCCAACCAATAGAGCTGGGAAGCTCTTCTCTGCAGCGACTTTAAGGCGCAGGAACAAGTCGTCCGACTGGCCGAGGACGCCGCTGGGGTCCAAGGGATTCCGGCCGTCGCCTCAATGGTGATTGGGAGGGGACTCTAGATGGGTCTCCGACCAATCGCTTAGTCTTTCTGGGCGCAATTAAAGGTTGCCTACTACTACTTGGCATGCGGCCAATTTGGCCTTTGTAAGGGCATTCGCGCACGTTTTCATTGGCGGCCGGGTGGGCTAGCTCACACCAGCTCGGAGCACGTGGAGCGAAAGCTCACGCTGCAGAACCTTCAGGGATCCTGGGTTCGACCCCACCCCTGTCCCGTTTCGATCTGGATGAGTATCGCACCTGCGTGCGGTCGATGTACCACTACTGCGTGGTGCACGTTAATAACCCCAGGCTAGCGGTTGTACCGCACTGGCTAATTTGCTTATATACAGCTGAGACACCAGACTCCCACTTAGGCAGACTAACTTTCGGTTGTATGAACATAAACACAACAATTTGCTTTGCTCGTGATCGACCCTGAACCCAAGGACGTGAAGCTAAAGCTGCTGTGGTTACCGGAGTCGCATAAAATACCGCCGAATATATGAAGCACTAGAGCCGTTCGGAAAACTGGCCTCAAACTAAGCGTGAGAAGTGGACGGTTCCAGGAACGGAGAACTTGCAGACCATGAGCAGAGTGAGTGACACTGTCGCTAGCGGAAAGTGTTTCATCTTCAAAAAATCCATATCTGATGATGGTTTACGAATGCCGATTCCTCGTGCTTGCGGTACAAGGTCGACCACCGCTTTGTCTACGACGCAACAGGGTCGGGCACATTCGTTGGTATTGTCGGATACCACGACGCCCACAATGCCGACGCTTCGGAGATACCGTGGAAAACTGCGTGCTTATGTACGCAGACGGGCTGCCCCAAAAAACATTCCAAGGCGAAAAACCTTCAACGAAAAACCTGATGGACGTCAGTGAGGTCGTCGAAACTACAGGCGGCATTTCTTCTCTCTTTCACTATGGAAGGAAACTCACCTCTGCACAGCCACCATGCGAGGCTGAGGCACAAGTTCAAGAGCCAGCTACGCGAGGAGCGAACACAAACCGTCCCTGTGGTGATGGTGTACTCGTGATCTTCCACGACGAGTGAAGCGTCGGCGGACTTTGCACCTCTTACTGACAACACGACGTAAGAGACGGGCCTCGGAGAGACAACGTCTTTCAAAGAAGAAGGTCAAGAAACCACGACTGAGACTAGCCTCGTTCAGGAAGACCCACGCAAGGACAAAATGCCTGGTGACTGCCCAGCCACACAGTCAAAACTTCTACATCACAAGCAGGCAGCCAAACGACACAAATCGTACCTGAAGCATAAAACAGGCTCTGCACCTGTCGGTGGGAAATCCTCCAGTCCACTATTCCTAAACACAAACTGTCACGCCTCGCTGCCTATTCTGCCTTTGTGTGGCCACCTAAAATGTCAGAGGCTTAAAATCTAGAACATAGCAACATGAACTTATTTAGCTCTTTAAATCCAGCTAGCTTTAAATCTACCCACTAAACATTCGAACCAGAGCTCGGCGTCCTGACTTCCCCGCGCGTTCTTGTCTCCTCCTTTCCCTCAGTTTCTCGGCGTATACGTTTCGGATTGTTTTTTCCAGTACTCGCAACACAAGCCCTGCCCAACATGAATTTGTAAATTCAAAAGTTGCAACACTTCCCTTTCCGGCTGTTCCACGGTGAACCACAACTCAGGCGCTTACTTTCTTAGACCTTACACTTTTTCCGCTACTTCACTCCGAAAAGAACACACTACGATGTCGTCGACATGCGTCCTGACAACGAGTGTCTCCTAAAGTGTTCCCTTGATGCCCCCCAACTACGGCGGAGTCTAAAGAGTTCAAATAGATCTCTGCCAGTTCTGGTTCCACCGACGAACCTATACATACCTTCTTTTTCAACATGCGTCTTGCCCTCCATATTCCACAAATGTAGAACTGAAGATAAAGCTCTAAAACTGTAGAAAAAAACTATCTACCGAGATGCCCGATCCTGATTGAAATTTTACTAAGTTCAGCTCCAGTACCTCCTTCACTCTCTTCTTTAGTAAATTACTCTCTTACGAATAATATAAGTCCTTGGTGTCCATAGAGGGGACTGAGCATTACCTTTAATCGGTGTCACGTCCAATATGCCAATCATATCATTCGTGTTTTTAGTGACAGAATGTTTCCAGATAGACGTACTCTAGCCCCTGTTGAAGGAACTTAGATACAACCTTTTGCCACGTTCCATTCTCATTAAAGACTGTGCGAAAGGAAGCTCTGACTTGTGATCTTTGAGTTGTCTTTGGTCAGCGTCTATATGGGAGTGAGACGGTACAAACTGCCTTTGTTCAGAGAAGTAGGGACAAGTGGTGACCCGAAGTGTTCTGGGTTCGCAGTAGGGATTGGGTCTGAACTGAGTGTATGGATTGACCTTTGTCTGCAAAGGGTGGCGACCTTGGGGTAGGGTGTATAAGTGAGGTTTACGGAATGAACTTTTGAGCTGAGTTCGAGACTTTTTCCTCCTGTCACATTTTTTCTTTCTCTTCCACGGTTGATGTTTCCTGAGTTTTTCGCCCCAGTCTCGGGTAATTCGTCAAAATGGTTATAAGACACGGTATCAACGTGTGGTTTTACAACTTGATATAATTCAGGCGTAAATCACGAATTTAGCGATTTGGCACAAATGATACCGAATGAGATTACAAATTGTTCGAACGAGTTAAGCCAAGGCGCTACTCCGATCCTAAATGCAGCTAGTTGACGCTAAGCATTCATTGCGCTCTAAAGGATAAAATACTTTGTATCAAAAAGTAAAACAGCATACAAACAGAAATTTTGTCTGTACCACTTATAAAAAGTTAAAAGAATATTATCATAATCCTACCACTACCAACTGCCAGAGGTTACAAAAAAAATTTGAAATTTCAACACTGTCATTTTATCAAAGAGAGGAAACAAAGAAATCCTGACAAATATGACAATACCACTGTTGAAGGTATTAATCGCTTCTTTGCTAACATGTGCCAACAGCTTGCAAACGCATCCCGAATTTTGCCCGCAAACATGCGCTCTTGAGGAATACCTACTATTAACTGAGCTGGACTTGTCGGAATTCCAATTAAAGTTCTAAATTAGATATTGATCTATTGGGCATTTTATAGCAACATAAGGTTTATAATATGCTAAAAACCCCTTTATTAAAGAACCTTTATAACCCCTTTTCTAAAAAAAGCCTATTTAACTTCAAATTGTTTTAAAAAATGTTAAAACTCCAGAACACCCGATTTTTTTTTATTTGCAAAAGTTTTCTTATATAAAGGTAAAAATGTCAATGTTAGCGAACCTGAAAACTATATACCCATTTCGGTACTGAACAACACCAACACACAATTGGAAGAACTTGTAGTAAAAAGCAATAATTCATTCATAAAACAACATAAAGTTATAACGCCACTCCAGCACGGCTTTCGTCCTAATAAATTTACTTCAAGTGTCGTTATCTCACTCAGCCGAATAATAAATATTTCACTTATTGACAATATGTCCTTCAGGTGTTTTTCTTGACATTCAAAAGACTTTGACAGTCTTGATTCCTCTATTCTAAATAATAAACAGGAATGATGTGGCTTTAGGGGTGTATCGCTTGTTTTTTTGAATTATTTAACAGCTCGTTTCAAGTTTGTCTCTTTGTATAACTTTAAATTCACTATTACACGAACTATGACCGGGTTCTCACAAGGATCTGTACTTAACCTATACTTTTCTTACTATATGATACAATGACCTTTCAAGACTACTGAACAACTGACACATAATATTAAATGCTAATTACACAGCTCTTTCATACGCCCATCAGTCATTATATTATATAAAGAGTGTAATTAATGATGATGTTATTCTTGTTCAATAATGGAGCGATTATAACAAATTAACACTATATGAAAACACAAAATACATATTTCATTAGAATAAAAAACATTAATTATTACAACTTCAAACATTATATTAATATTTGTATTGAATCAACTTAACACTTTCAAATTTCTTCTGAACATACCAGC
This sequence comes from Ixodes ricinus, assembly GCA_037355805.1. NCBI lineage: Eukaryota > Metazoa > Arthropoda > Arachnida > Ixodida > Ixodidae > Ixodes > Ixodes ricinus. The sequence goes on along the minus strand of JAZHYW010034668.1, from coordinate 6,689 downwards.
TGAACGTAGGAAGATACACGGAGGTACATGTATACCTTCCTAAGTTCAACTGGTATCTTTGAGAAGCATGAATCACCAACCAGCTGCAGCTACAAACAGTGACAACATTCAAATACCTAGGAGTAATACGCGACAACCAGCTTCAATTGGCAACAACACATAACTTACTCCTGTGAGAAATTATCATATGCATGTTACACGTTGCTAAAGACCCGCAGAGTTTCAACCATCACACTCTAAAAATAATTTAGTTCTCAGTACTTCAAAATCGTCTTACATACTGTACAGAAGCTTGGGACACGATTCATAATACTTACCTCGTGCCAATTACTAATTTAAAAAAACGGTCAGTACGATTTATAACCCCCTCATATCACACATTAGAATCGCACGTTTTATTTAATAAAATTTGCATTCTTAGATCTCAGGAAATAATTAAACACAAAATTGCTATGTTCCCTAGAATAGTAAAGTATTACAGCTCCCTTCAAGTAAGAATACTTTTAAAAGGTGACCGTCTAACTAGAGGGAATTTATCTGAGCAATTTAATATTCCACCATGTCATAACGTAAGGCGAAGAGAAGTAACTTCTGTGGAATTTAGTGCTTGGCTAAAATTATGTTAACATAATTTTAGCCAAGCACTCAAACTCTACATTTTACTTTCTTAAATCATCTTCACTCTCATAAACATCCTCTTGGAGTAGTAAAATTAGTATTTCCCCCAGGATCATATATGTCAGGTATATTTGCGTCTTGTAGTATTTCCGTCTATAATTCCGTAATAACCTGTGTTGCGGACAATACGCATCAGATGCCTTATTTTAATGAACCCAAACAAGCCAGCTGGCTATTGGTCCATCTGCATTTTCAGTATTATGTATGCGCACCTTACTCATAATAAAACAAATTTAATTGCATTTTTATAGTCATTATTTTTTTGCTCGAAGAGACACGTAAGAAATAAAACATTGCAACCGGAGCAATTATTACAAAAGATCACACAAAGAAACTTGTTAATACTTTGATAGAAAATTGTACAAACAACTTGGGAAAATGTATTTAACAACAATAACACAACCAGTGCTTCTGAGGAATTTCTTACCATACTAGAAACCGATATATGCAGATAGTGTTCCTTATGTACGTGTTAAAACAAACAGGAAAATACGCAAACCATGGGTCACCACCGAGCTCCTCCCGAGTATAAAAAAGAACACTCTCTATAAATCATTTTATTAAAAGTAAAGATAAAAAAATATCACGCGAGTCTAGAACTCGCCGTAACCGACTAGACAAAGAACTCAAAAAGGCGAGACGCGATTACTTAGCAAATCAATTCAGCTCAGCGGCAGGGCGTTCTGATATTATGTGGAAAGGGTTAAATGCCGTCTTAAGACATAATGTGTCCCCTGACAAGGTTACTAAGCTAAACATAAATAACGTTGAATTATCAGGGAATGAAATTGCAGATACTTTCAATAAATATTTCTTCAATGTTGCCAATACCACTACAGTGCGTAGTGACCTAACAAAAGTCCCGTTATATCGCAGTTCCCATTTTTCTGAACTCTGTAAACAAATATGAAGTTATTACCCCAATTATAAATTTAAGTAACAGTACTGCTAAAGACGTTGATGGAATTCAGATGAAACCTATTAAATATGTTGCTGAATTTCTTGCACCTTGCTTAACGCATATATTTAATCTTTGTTTTAGTCATGCTATCTTTCCTTGTAAAATGCAGGTGGCCCGTGGAACTGTGATACATAAAAAAGATGATAAAAATGACATGAACAACTACCGTTCCGTATTAATACTTCCAATTTTTGTTAAGTACTAGAGAGAATCATTTTAAACCGCTTTAATGACTTTGAGCAAAAACATAACCTCCTAAACGATTCTGAATCTTGGTTTTCGTAAAGGATTAGGTACAGAGTCTGCATTGTTCGCGCAGAAGGAATTAATCCTGACTGCACTCGAAGAAGGTAGGCCGGTTCTTGGACTGTTCGTCGATTTCACGAAGGCATTTGATCATATCAATTCCTTAGTACTGGTTCAGAAACTTCACCGCTATAGTTTTCGTGAAAATGCTATATCTTTGATAACATCGAATCTAGGCCACCGCATCCAAACAGTCCTCATGGATGATAATTTCTCATATCCACTTTTTCTCATTCGGGATGTGCCACGAGGCAGCATAAACGACATTGCGTCCGTTGACCCAGATGCAGCATTCATTATTTCCGCGAACGATACCAACATATTTCTCACAGGAAAGGCAACCGATGATTTGGTCGATTGACCATACAGAATGTTACAAGAATTTGATGAGTAGACATGCCAAAAGAACTTAAAAATAAAACCAAAGCAGTCTTACTTCGGAGCAAAAACAAGAATAAACTAGTAAATCAGCCAATATTGTTAAATGCTACTCCTATTGCTCTTGCATCTAGCTTTCAAACACTAGGTGCTGTTTTTTCAAAACAAATTTGCCGTGGGACGCACATATTGGTTTCCTAACCTTTAAATTATCCCAAATAGTCGGGCTCGTCTATCGCAATCGACACATACTGCCACGAAATATTATGAATCTAATCTAGAACAGTTTTTTTTTTTTCAGCCCGACTTAGCTAATGTCACTTAGTATGGGCATTCAATGTCACTTAGTATTGGCATTCACAAGGCGAAAGAAACAACATAAAATTAATGTTCTACAAAAAAGGCTTCTGCGAATCGTAGAAAATGTGCCTTTTAACTTTCATACTTATGAATTGTTTCTGAAATATAACGTATTACAAATCATAAACATTTAAAACTACAGGCTTTGTAAAGCAATTAGGCAAGAGACCATAGTTCAGTCAACATTTTTAAATAATCTAGCTAGCTTACAAGGTAATATTACAGCTTACACAACGCGCCATAGTGAGCCCTGGAAGGTAATGACGTATAAAATAACCTACGGGCAAGAGGCGCTGCGAAGTAAACTGCCTAGATTACTAAATAGCTTAAATAAGGAAGATATCGCACTGCAAGATATTTAATTCGAAGCGTTGCGTATCTATTTCAATACCCAGGCATTCCCTCTTGCGTAAACAAAACAAAACAAAAATGTGTAAGAACATGTTTTGTCTTTTGGTTACGAACATGAGCAACGCGTGTGAGTACTTTCCCGCGCGATTGTGATGTTATTTTGTATGTATCTATATTATGTTTTTCTTTTCTTTCTTTTTTTTTGTGCAAAAGAATCTGACTTTATATTGCATTTTGCCATATATGACTTTTAAACGTTGTTCAGTTTGTCTTTCTATTTCGTGTCACGCAGTTGTGATGTCAATATATATTACTACAACCGGTTATTAAAATAAATCAACACAATCTTCGCAACCTCTTAAAGATAGCTTTATTAAAATGCGTTTAGGGGTAGCCACTCGATGACCTAGCATTTAGTGGGGCCCAAAGAATGCCATTCACTCGTTCGAGGGCTCGAATAAAAAATATATCAAGATAAATGTTGAGACTATGCACCAAAATAGTAACCCAGGGTCACATAGAAGGTAGTTAATAGACCGACCTCACTAAGCGTTCCTCACATGCTCGTGACGCCGCCATAACTGCGGTTCATCGGGATGCATGTGCCAGCGCACGAGACAGCTCGTGTCTTCTCATGCTCTGACCCACAGCAGGGTGGTCGCGCGTGCAGAAAGACTACAGTTCCCACGATGCATGCCGGAAGCGGTGACGCAACGAAACTGGCTGCTGGTGAGATCTGTCCCTTCAGTGAAGCGTGCGTGCCCCCTAAACCCCATCCAAAGGACGCGAACAATGCTCAAGCTAAAATATACGAGGCAGGCGACACGTATACCACACCGTCGAAACACCTTGCTCTTAAAACACGTCCCGACATTGAAATCCTCTGCGTGGTGACACGATGAAAAGCGCCGTTCGTTGAAGCACCAGTGAAGAAGAGGTTTAGCAACGGTTCGGTCAATCGGAAGCAAATTTTGTAGCGACTCGAAGGACTGCTCGAGACGTGCTCACCCGAGTCTAGCCTCAGACGCCCCGCAGTTGTGGGATGTGTCGGTGGTCCGCGCCGAGTTCGGGAAACACCCTGGAAGCAGGCGTCGTGGAGAGAACCCTCAGCGCGCAGCTGGCCGCCCGCGCACTGAGACGCCGCTCGCAGCTGCGGTTCACGGACGTCGTCGCGGAGGGAAGTGCGCTATCGCGGCTCTCGATAAGCGGGCTCGCAAAAGGCGCCCTTTATCGGAGCGGACTTCGTCGGAGACCAGGAGCAACACTGCGCTTACACCTGTAGACACCCGCGGTAGAAGCGACGTTCAAAGATGCTTTGGCGTGCTTGGACGCTTTTCAACGCGTAGCATCGACAGGCTCTAAGCGCACCGTGATTTGGGGCGGACCTGAGCGAAGGTGTTATGCATTTAAAAATCCCTTGGGTGTCAAAGCACGGCCGCTTAATTCGGGGTTCCGCTCCGTTGGGAATGGTCTGCCGAGTTTGCCGGGGGAAACCAAAGAAAAAAGTCAACTTGGGAAACTATACCCTTTTTGCCGATTCGGGTGCATGGATGTGTGTTTAAGGCTTTAAGCACGTCTACGGAAAATACAACTAAAAAAAATGGGAACTTTGATTGTGCGCACAAAACGTTATCATCATTGGGAACAATCAACAAATAAATTAGCGAGAAAATAAAAAATGGCATTTTCTTAATAACGCCGGTTGTAATTATGAATAAATGCTCTTTTTGATGGAATGTAAAAATGTATAATAGTTTTTTCTCGAAAATAAAGTTAAACTAAACTTGTACCACTGAATAGCACATGCAAAGGCCTATAGGTATGCAGTACTTCATAATCGAAATGTATAATGATTCCTAAGACACGAGGCAACAAATATATCACCAAAACGTCAAAAAGGCGATGTTCGGCTTTTTTTCTTTTTCATAAAATACGCCAAAGTAGTTTACTTTAAAGGAAAAAATGGGCCATGCATCCTATATTTGCAAGAAAAAATTACTGCGTGTTTTCATTTTTACTTTTTTATGACAACCGACAGAACTGAGTACAAAATCAAACAGCTTAAACTTAGAATTTCACCTTGTTTAAATTTAAATTTTGTGTGGATAAATAATGTTTTTAAAGACTTAAAGATATGTTGTTTTTTTGCGGAAATTGGGTAATAATATACCATTTTCGAGGCTAATCAAAATGCTCACCACGACACGCGTGTTCGATTCCAAATGAAACAACCCTTATAATATAATGAACAGATCCATTCACGTAGATAGCTCTAATTATTTAAAACCACTACTATCCGGGTTCTCGCGGTTAAATCATCACCGAGCTTTCAGACAATACAAATGGATCAAATCCTGCACGGTATGCCGGGAACTGCCTACTACCTAGATGACGTAATCATTGCAGGAGAGAGCTACAAGCAGTGCTATGACAAAGTGGAGGAAGTTCTCATGCAAACGAAGGTAACAGGGCCAACGCTGAGAATTGCGAACAGTTACAGACAAAAGCAATGTATCTGGGGTACGAAAACAGCAAAAATCACCTGCACCCGACAGTAGAGAAGGTGGAAGCCATGATAAACTTTATAGAGCGAGGAATTAGATAGTTTCCATTACAAACCCGAGACAAGGAACGATAAACAAAACAGACGCTTCACAGAAGGTCTCAAACTCCTCTACTGGTTTATTTCACAAATCCGCTCTTATACAGCCACCAACGGGAGCATCCCGCTAAGACCAATAGTCGCATTACGGCCGAAAGTGCATTAGGCCCGAGATGGGCGGTAGGGCCGGGAGTGGCTCTGAGGCCGAGTATGGCTTAAGGGCGGAGAACTGCATGAAGGCCGATAGTCTTGGAATGGACTGGTGCGGCCGCCTTGTCGGGGGTCGCGTTGTAGTTGACGACTTTAGTTGCCACCAAATAAGATAGATGGCGCCGCACTGAAGATGACGGATGAAACGTCATTCTCAGTGTCACAACTCAGACTTCATTTTTAAGCTTAACGATATTTTCAGTCTCGTCATTCGCCGAGGTCTCTTCGCCGATCGCAATGATTGGCGCTCCAAGTATTCTGCGGGAAAGTAGACGAATGGGCATTGTTAAGAGTGTATCTGTCGGTAACTGCAAATACTGCGGATTTGTGTTTGTTTCACTTTTCACGGCCGGCACCAGTCGGTACGCCGGCCTTGCCCAGCCAAATGTTTCATTCATTTATTTGATTTTCTGCGCTTTCTCATTTCTTATTCGTTTGATCAGTAGTTCCTTCAGGGCGCCTTTTTGGTATAACATCCCTATATTCTAATAATCGACTTTTTAAGAGCCCAGCGGAAAATATAGTACGTCCTTCAAATTTTCAGCAAGTCAACTAAATTAATTATTTCTCTAACTCTACGGGTGGCTACTAAAACAATAAATAAAATTGATTTAAAAAAGGGCAATCTTTTTAAAGCGAGACGCTGAAGAAAACACACGCATGCAGGCTAAGAAATATTAAAAACATATTAGCCATGTGTGAAAAAATCCTGGCCGCCAAGCTCTTTTTTCCCTAGCTGTTTAGCCCCAGCAGAAAGGACACTCCTTAATCGAAGGCGTTGATGTTGTCTGCGAACTGGTGCTGTAGGTTTGACATGGCTGCCGCTCCCATTCCTGCTGCTGC
>JAZHYW010034667.1:0-13704 GCA_037355805.1 Ixodes ricinus | reverse complement strand
TGGCTGCTTATTTTGTAATTTTGGCGAGAAATTTTTCTTCTCTCCGAGCATTTTGCCATCTCTGAGTCAGGAAATCAATATAGTTGAAGTTCAAATATATATCTGTGCGGAACAATATTTTATACATCACTGTAATGTTCCCACACAAAACAAAGTTATTAATAAGGGACAACATGTTGGCAACTCAAAAATTGTCACTCATTGTAACAGCAAGCGTTTATTTGCGCATGTATTGAGAGTCAGATGACGCCAGCTGCTTTCTTTAAAGTCATATATTTTCTTTACCAAATGCAAACGCTTCTAAAACAGACGGCTCAGTCTGGATTGCACAGTTCAGATTCTTGGCAGTTTTGCTCAGTAGTTTGCCAGCGCCGGCGCTGCTATACTATCAGCATAAATATAAGGGATTATAGATTGGCTACGCCGCGTTCCAACGGCGGCTAGCTGATTTTTGGAGCTTTGGAGTGTTTGCAACATTATTGGGTGTAGTTTGGTGCTGGCGAACAATATATATTAGTGTGGAAATAGGATTACTTTTGAGCATTTTCGTATCGCTTTGCGGGACGGGTGGTCACATATTCCCAACGGAAATAAGAATATCTGCGATAGAGCACAACAGCCATGGGCTGGAGCTTCTCACACCATACGCAGCTGAAGTAGTCACTTTCAGTTGGCCTACTAGCACCAAACATGGCAGCGCCACAGCAGTGTCTCGTCTAATACATATGCGAGTATATTTAGTGACTCTTGCTATTGTTGTTCTCATATGATCTGAGTAATCTGGTCCAAGTCTCTGGCCCTCAGGAGCCATTTCAGAAACGTAGGACTAGTTTTTTAGTGACGTGCACATGTCAAGTTGCCGGCACGAGCCATTTTCTCGCTTGAAGTTTGTCGGTCATTGCACCCGTTGGAAGGCGGATGTTACATACTGGTTACCTCAAATTCCATGATGTTGGTGTCGGCTCGAGCAAGTCGGTGTTCTACGGAATTTCGCCGAACATTGACACTAATCTGTGTTATCACTCGTGATGACGCCAAGAAATTCCAGTGGAGCACAGGTGGTGTTGGGTATGTTTCCTATAGGGGCACAACATTTTGTCCAAATACAAAATTGACAGAAAGGCTTCACGGAACATAGCATGTTGGCGCACTACTATGGCACCCAAATTCTCCATTGTTGATAGCTGCACTGTTTTCATGAGATCACTGTAATGGATTAAACAGGCTTGGATGCGAATTTTGACGATAAATTGACGCCGATTATACGACCACTTCGTCGGGGATTACTTCAACTGACCCATTTCGTAGGGCTTTCCGTACGATTGCCACCCAATGACCGCGAACAGAGGGAAACCTGATTTTCTTCGTCAGATTTTGAGGCATTGCCGGTGTTGCCCAAGGAGTCATTAGTCAGTCGTGGTTTTTCTCTTCTATTGAATACTCCTTACCCCCCGCGTATTTATTTTATATTAAAATAGATTCGCATTTTTTTTGTGTGTGTGTAAAATCGTCGAGAACAGCGATTTCAACAGCACTAGGAAACATTAGGCAAACGAGAGCCAACAAATTTAGCAGCGTGAACACTTTCAAGTGTTTATTTAGGTTAAGCGAAACAATAATACCGTCGCTTCAAGAAACAAACGGTTATTGTAATAACTGCCAAAATCTTGCTTACGAAGTCCGCTGTTTCTTTAGTATTCTGATGAAGTATCCGGCACAGAGGCATGTTGCGCACGCCTTCGGCGCTGGCCCACGTTTCGTAAGTGCTGCTGACATTTTGAGGTTCAACCACTGGCGGATGTCATCAAAGCAAGGCACCAAACTGTAGGGTAACGCAGGTGTGCACGGGGAGCTTCACTTGATAAATTCAAGGCTTCTCCAAAGGATGGATGGGATGGATGGATATTGGTTTATATGCCGGGTGGTAGCTTGCGCCACCTAGCCTAATAGTGCCAATTTGTGAAAAATTCGTTTTTCCTCTTTTTTTCTATTCTTTTTTTTTTTTTCAATTTACTTCTGCACTGGCAGGTAGAGTATTTTCCAGAGCATTTGACCGCTGGGTGCGAGGGAGTCGCTACTTGGTCACCCTCTTCGGTGTTCAAACTCACTCCACTGGGGACAGGTGATTTGGGCCGGAGCCACGCGGAGGAGTCCCAGCATTCCTCCAATCCCTCCTTGTTCCCAGCTGCGCTAATTGTTCGTCCTTACTCCATTTTCTAGATTGTATCCACTCAGTTTTCAATCTCCTTTTGTGATGGTAACCCTTCTTCTCCATTCTTCCACCCTCGTCCAAACTGAGCGCCCCCCAAATACTCCAAGTTGACTTCCGGGAAAGGGCGAGGTATTATTTCTAAAACACCAGATGTTCCATTGTTTTGTCTCATTTTGTTAAATGGTTAAGAGCACAAAAAATTATTTCGAATTTAGTTCTATACGTTTTGGTTCTAAAACCCCTGTTCTAGCCTGCACAGTAGGGAACTACCCCGTGAATTATCAGTTCCGTTCTTTCTATTTCCTTGCCTATGCATCTATAAATTTCTGCATCCTAGCCACCCACATTTATTAACATTTCGCTTTACGCCCTCGTTGTACCGCCAGTCTCTCCCCAGATGGCAGATATTTAAATTTTATTGTATTCGTTCCATTAAATTTTCATGTATAAATATTTGTATAAAAAAAAAAAGGTTTATCGTGGCGCGTCCCCCGTCTTTGACGTGAATTTGTTGATAGTCTTCACAAAGACGACCAGCTCATGTACGCATGTTTGTTAACCTACTACTTTCTGTTCTGACTTCCATCCTTTCTGTATTTACAAAACTGCATTACAAATGATTAAACCTGGCACCATGATTCTTTCCATATGTCTGAATCCATTTCATATCTATTATAATTCCCATTAGTGTTTATGCTTATAATAGCATTGAATTTCTTCCTCTTTTTTTATTATATTTCTTCATGTTCCTTAAATATTTTCTTCCAGACTTGTGATATTTCTTTATCTATATATCTATTTCTGCCTTGGAAGCCATCTAGATTTTCTTCTACTAGGATTGTTTGTCGTTCTTCCTTCACATATCTAATAGTTTGTCTAATTGAGCCTGGTTAATGATATCGTTCCCGTAGCAGACAGTTTTGTGTGTCACTTGGTTTGCTTTTGTTTCCTCCTTCCATAATGTCAGATTCAAGTTGCTCTGTTCTTACCCCATTTTCCAATTACTAGGCATGAAGAAAGCAGTGTGACAGGGATCTGTCTATGTCTCTCTTATTGTATTGCTGGTTCCAGGTTTCTGTCTCCCACTTTGCACCACTTGTACAGCTATTTCCTGCAAGAATTCCATCAAATGTGTATCTAGCTCATTCAGTTTCTGTATTCTCGACCACAGTCATGCCCTCTGATACCTAAATGCTCATTAATCTATGGTTTCCACGCTGCAGCTTTATGTAGACCAAGTACAGGCCACAGTTTTCTTCGAAACAGTTTTGAGCTCAATGCGTTTTCGCCTACTTCATTCTTCTTCGAAGACATAGACATGACTGAAGCCATTGTTATTGGGCGATAGATTGATACTATCTTTAGTTGCCTTTGCCTTTATATTAGTCTATCTGCTTAGTTTCCACCATAGTATGTCCCCTTTACTATTTGGTCTATCACTAGCTTTACTTCTGTTTGCCTAGGCTAGTTGATTGAATATCAGATTCGTTGTTCCTGCTGGAATTCTTATTTTCGTTTAATTTTCCTATAGTAGTTCCATTGTTTCGGCATCGCCATTGTTGCCTCCAGTTTGTTTCAATTTCCAACTGAGAGTTTTCAATTATTCTGATATATTCTTCTCAGCTTTTTCTGTGTGGTGAGAGTGCAAAGACTCCATCTTCTTGTGTCGCATTTTTTTTGCTGTATTGTCGTTCTGATTTCATCATTCACCACTCTGCGCTGCCAATTTTGTTTTATTATAGTTGATGCCTTTTTTATTTAGGAAATTTTCTATTTGCTGTTATTGTCTGTTACTTTGCCTATTTATGTTTCGAGATTTGACGTCGTGATATGGCCGTTTTGTTTTTTATCTACCAGATGCATTCGTTTTTTTTCGCTATTCGGTATTTCTTCAACTCTCAAATGCCCACATAGACCGCTCGGTTCGGTTGATACGTTCTCAATATTTTTGGATACTTGGCCCGACTATTTAGAGTCGATTTATCTTCCTTTCGTTCATTCTATTGATGCACCAAATACTCTGATTTCTTCTGTGGTCACTTCCTTTTTAGCTCTCATTTCCATACCTCTGTTTCCAGCTATAGTTGTTTGGGGGATTACGAGGCAGTATTTGTCGAGGCGTCTACGTGATTTTTTCCATCGCATTGTTATTGGTCTAGTACTAGATCTAGAGCATCACATATCTCTGCACATTCTCCCTGTTGTAATCTATCAAAATTAAATGCAGCAACATATCTCCCATGATACTATTCTCCATTTAAACTACTTCTCTGATCCTCGTTGTTGCATGATAGTGCTGTATCTTCTTCTTCCAAGTATAATCTGAGTAGTGTGTTTCAAATCAGGTCTACCACACCATAATGTTGCATCCTCATTCTCTCCCAGTCTTGGTTCTTTGATCTTCCTCCTTCCTCTTCGTCTACAGTTACCTTGCCAGATCCGCTTATATGGGTTCTCCATACGGTTGTGGTAATCGTCTAGTGTCTGCAATCGGCATTCGTCTCTATTGAAAATTTTGGCGACGAATTAAAGGAATCGGTTTTACTCGTTGAGGGGGGGGATTACATTCGTTTCATATTCCACATAGGAAACAAGGGCTGGAGCCGAATTTCTCTGATTTCACTTATTGCTTCATTGTAACATGATTTCATGAAGTCTTCATTTACAGGCCTGCTTTAATACAGTAGGAAGCATTGCATGCTAGCGTCTTGCGTATGCACAATTACGAGTCGGAATACACGTAGTTGTGTTTGTGCATGCATCTTCAAAGTTTTTACGTAGGCATGATTAATATCAGCGAAAAGGCCTATGCATAGTGCTCTCAGACAATTTTAAAATTTCATAGTGATAGCCGTTTGGTTTCTCAAATGATCATCCAGTTCACGCTATGAAATTACGCCACATGAAAGCTGTACATATTGTCCTGTTTTGTTCGTTTTGTTCTTCTTCATCCTGATTTGAATTTAGCAGAATACCAGCATATATACGACATCTAATATACATTGGTACGTGTATACGGTATGCGATGAAGGAAATGATTCATTAGCCATGTGGGTTGATTGTCTAGCGAGTTATCAGCAGCGTTGCCTAGTTAGTAGTCTTGAGACAAATTCCTGATGATGCTATTTTCGGCGGCTTCTTGAATGCGCAGTGGAGGCGTGTCGTTCTCCCCGACTATGCGGCTGTGATGTTTTAATTCGGCGCAGATGAGCGTTGTTGGTGAATGAAGTCTCGTAATGATTCTGTTAGAGGTTCGCGAATTTGCCGGATTTTGTCATTAATATGGCGTTAATTGTAGGGGAATAAGGTTGCATAGCAGCCGGAGAAGAAGTAGGCCAGATGCATGCACTCATCTCTTTCATGTCATCGGCCCGCTTCGGCGGTGTTAAGGTGTTCTCTGCGCATTAGCTGCTGAGTACAGGCTGTTCAGCCCGCCGTTACTCATCATAATGCAGCGCCTACGCGAAGTAATTCGCGGCTGGTCGCCGTTTTGCAACAACGAGAGCCAGATAGGCAAGGTTTGGTCAGTCTGCGATCTGAAGTCGCGTTTGCAGAGTTGTGGGACTGCACAATCTCAACTGCAATGCGGCTAGGTTTGAAGGACCCTCGCAGAGCAAGGTCGAAAAACCGCCAGAAAGCTTTGAAATGAGCAACACACCTCACCGCCAGTTGTAGTTGATTGCAAGGCAGCGTTATACGGAAGGAGTACTTCGCGGCTGTAGGCTGCATTATGAATGAAAATCAACGGCGGTTTGAACAGCCTGGTATGAAGCAGCTAGTAAAACTAGAGAGCACCTTGATTAACGCCACCGGGGAAGGCAGTTCACGACCGATGACATGAAAGAGGCCCTAGGATGAGTGCATGCATGTAATTTTGATCTGGCCCTGCGCACCTTTTACTTTTTCCGACTCTTTTATGCAACCTTGATTCCTCACAATTAACGCCATATTGAGGACACTACAGGCAAAATCCGACGAAATTCATGACCTCCTAGACCAAGTCGTAAAATATACGAAACTTCATTCTGTGCCTTCATCTGCCGCTTCGGGGGAGAGCTCATTTAGCACCTTACGCCGAATTAAAACGTATCTACGCAGCCGCATGAGTCAGGGAGGCTGACACGCCTCTTATTTTGCACATTCAAAAAGGAAGAACCGCCGAGCTCAAACTGGACGACATCATCAAGGAATTTGTCTCCAGGACTGCTGAGCGAACGGCGACCTTATGGTCTTCCTTGAGACGATCAACCCACATGGCCTTGGGACTTACATGTGAATCTGTTTCCTTCATCACGCTTTTGTGCACATTTTCTAAATATGTATTAAGATGTCGTATATATGTAATTCTGCTTGGGAGAAAGAGCGTGTTGGTTCAAGTCAAGGATGAAGAAAGAATAAAACAATTAAAACTGGGACAATACAACACATCTTTCATGTAATTCTCTTGGCCGTTAATTTCATAGCGTGGATGTTTTTTGGATGATCATTTGAAGAATAATAAACGGTATCCTTGTAGGGATTTTTAAAATTGTCTGAAGCACTATGCATAGCGTTTTCGCGATATTAGAGTTTTAGTGGATCGTACCTACGTAAAGCTTTGAAGGTGCATGCACAAAACGCAATATTGCGATTCTACGCGTGTGCATTTCGACTCGTAATTGTATTGCATACGCAAGGCCCTTGCGTACGAGCTAGTAAAACTCCCTACTATTGTTAAAAAGCAGGAAGGAAAAGTGATTGTACATACTAAGTAAAGAACTTCATGGAAATCATATTTTATTTTTAATAAACAATAAGTAGAAATCAAATAACAGAAATTCGGCTCCAGCCCTTGTTTCCTATAATAAGATATATAAAAACGAAATGCTTGACTTCAGCTCCCCCCCCCCCCCCCCCGCTCAATATCTACTTCCGGAGTCCCTGAAGGAAAGGTAAAACCGATTCCTTTAATTCGTCTGCTCGAACGCGCGCGGCAGAGTTTAGCTAAGCATGGCGGAATAGGTGTACTGGTTGCAGAACACTGGGCGGTTGCCTTTGGATTGGCGGAGACCCACCTTAGGGATATGGAGGAGCCACCATACATAGCGGATTATTTTTGGTTGGGATGCAACAGGAGTAGCGGAGAACGAAAGGGAGGAGGGGTAGGAGTACTGATCAAAGGGCAAGACTGGGAGAGGGTGAATGAGGGATGCAGGGAACATTTATGGTTGATAGGACAGATTACGGATTTGAACACACTACTCGGAATTGTCTACTTGAAAACGGGAAGGGATTCAAAAGAAGAAAATGCACAGCACCTGTCATGCATAGCGAGGGATGTCAGAGAAATTGGTTTAAATAGAGAAATAATTATCATGGGAGATATGAATGCCCATTTAGAAGATTTTGATGGGTACACAGACACAACAGGGAGAATGTTGCAAGAGTTATGTGATGCTCTAGATCTAGTACTAGTTAATGCTCAAGTAAAATGCGATGGAAAAATCACGTGGGAGAGGAACGCCTCTCACTCGACGATAGACTACTGCCTCATGTCCCCAAAGCTGTATAACAGGCTAGGGAGTATGGAAATAGACGAGGAAGGTATAAAAAGCTTAGGGAGTGACCACAGAAGAATCAAAATTAAATTTGGTGCATCAGTAACAGAGCTAAAAATTCAGGAACGGGAAGGTAAATCGACTCTAAATGAAGATCAGTTACAAGAAGTATCCAAAAACATTGAGAACATAGTATCCAACCAACCGGAAAGAGAGTGGTCATATGAGGATTTAGTGGGCATTTTTAAGACTGAGTTGGAAAAGTACCGAGGTAAGCGAAGAGGAAAGAGAGGGAAAAAGCACAAACCTAAAATCTGGTGGGATAAAGAGGTTAAGGCAGCCATATCACGACGTCAAGAGGCATCTCGAGAACATAGGTGGGCAAAAAAAGGGGAACAACCCCGGACGAAGTAGCAGCAAAATGGGAAAATTTTCTAAATAGAAAAAGGGAGGCATCAGCTATAATACAGAACAAAATTGGCAGCGCAGGGGTTCAGTGGATGATGGAGATAAATCAGAACGACAGAAATGCAGCAAAAAGATTTTGGGAGCACATTAAGGCGCAGGGAAAAAAGACGGAGTCTTGCCAGCACTCACTCACCACACAGGAAGGGATAAAGGTTGAGGGGAAAGAGGCTCGTGAATACATCAGGAGGACAATTGAAGAAGCTTTCTCGGAGTTGGAACCAAACAAAAAACTGGAGAACAGCAATTACAGTAACGTGCAGGAGGAAGAGAGAGCCGAAACAATGGGAACTACTATAGGAGAATGGGACAGAGCGGAAAGTAAGATTCCAGCAGGAACAGCAACGGGTCCAGATGACATTCCAATCAGACTAATAAAGGCCCTAGGTAAAGCAAGCAAATTAAAGCTAAAACAGGTGATAGACCAAATAATTAAAGGGGGGACGTACCCAATGATTGGAAACTAAGCAAGATGAGACTAATATATAAAGGCAAAGGTAATAAAGATAGTATCAAATCATATCGCCCAATAACAGTAACTTCGGTCATATACAGGCTAGCTATGCAGATAGTGAAGAGAAGAATGGAAGAGTGGGCAGAAAGCACGCAGATTCTGGGTGAGCTCCAAAATGGTTTCCGAAGGGATAGAAGGCTTGAAGATAACTTATTTATAGCCACCCAGTGCATAGAAATTGCAGCGACAAACCATAGACCATTATGGGTAGCATTTTTAGATATCAAGGGGGCATACGACAATGTGAGTCAGGAAAAACTCTGGGAACTGCTGAGGAGGTATGAGCTAGATACACATTTGATTAGATTCTTGCAGGAAGTGTATACAAATAATGAGGTGGTTATAAAGTGGGAGGCAGAAACTACAAGACCAGCAGCAATAAAAAGAGGGCTTAGACAGGGTTGTCCCCTGTCACCACTGCTCTTCATGGTATACCTGAGTGAATTGGAAAATAGGTTAGAGCAGAGCAACTTGGGATTTGATCTGACGTATATGGAGGGAGGGAGTAAAGTAAACCAAGTCATACCTGGACTGATGTATGCAGACGATATCGTACTTATAGCAGATAGCCGGGAAATATTAGACAAACTAATTGGGATATGTGGAGGAGAGGGCGACAAGCTTGGTCTGAATTTCAGTAGAGAAAAATCTGGAGTGATGGTTTTTAATGACGAAAAGGGGGAGCCGCTGAGAATTCAGAACTTTGAAATAGACTATGTAGATAAGTACAAATATCTGGGGGTCTGGATGAAACAGGGAAAGAAATATTTAGAGGAACATGAGGAAAATATAATAAAAAAGGGGAAGAGAAATTCGGCTATTATGAAGCATAGAGCACTATGGAATTATAATAGATATGAAGTAGTTCGAGGCATTTGGAAAGGAGTCATGGTGCCAGGTTTGTCGTTTGGTAATGCAGTTTTGTGCATGCGATCAGAGGTTCAGACAGGATTGGAGGTCAGACAGAGAAGTGTAGGCAGGTTGGCACTGGGTGCGCATGGGAACACGCCAAATGAAGGGGTACAAGGGGACATGGGCTGGTCGTCTTTTGAGAGTAGAGAGGCTATCAGCAAATTGAAATTCGATCAAAGACTAACAAAAATGGAGGACGTACGATGGGCGAGGAAGGTATACAAGTATTTATACATGAAGAGTTTGAATACAAAATGGACGAACCGAACGAGAAAACTAAAATTTAAATATCTGTCATCTGGGGAGGAGACTGAGCGGTACACAACAATAAAAAAGGGCGTAAAAGAAGCCGAAAGGAAAATGTGGAGTGGTAGGATGCAAGGGAAATCAGCTTTAACAATTTATAGGTCACATAAGCAGGAAATAAGAAAAGAACAGGTTTTTGATAATTCACGGGGTAGTTCCCTACTATTTGAGGCTAGAACGGGGGTTTTAAGAACCAAAACGTATAGGGCTAAATTCGAGAAAATGGACACATTATGTGCCATTTGCCAAAATGAGAACGAAACAATGGAACATCTTGTTTTAGAATGTACGAGGCTTCGCCCTGCCCTCCCGGAGGGGTCAGCGGATTTGACGGGGGCGCTCGGTTTTGCGGACGAGGATGGAAGAATGGAGAAAAAAAGGGTTACCATCACAAAAAGGAGATTGGAAAACTGGTGGATACAGTCTAGGGAAAATGAAACAAGGACGAACAATTAGCACAGCTGGGGTTCAGGAGGGACAGAGGAATACTGGGACTCCCTCCCGCGTGGCTCCGGCCCAAAGTCTCACACCTGTCCCCCAGTGGGTGTGGTTTAAGGAGGAACACCGAAGAGGTTGACCAGAGGAAAATTGGCGACTCCCTCGCCCGGGGGAGGAGGCGGGGGGCGGTGTTTGATTTTTTTTGCCCGATCCCCCAAAGGTCTTCCTGGAAAGTACTCTACCTGCCCGGTGATAATTGCAGAGAGGTAAATTGAAAAAAAAAGAATAGAAAAAAAGAGGAAAAACAATTTTTTTCTAAATTAATAATTTAAGGCTAGGTGGCGCAAGCTACCACCCGATATAAAGGGAACAGCCAATATCCATCCATCCATCCATCCATCGGAAATTTTTTGGAGGAAAGAAAAACCGGAATCTGAGCGGACGCATCAAGTGAGAGCTCCCGTGCCGCACCTGCGTCGTTCGTAGTTACCTACAGTTTTGGTGCCTTTAGCGTTGACATCCTGCAGTGGTTGAACCTCAAAATGTCGAAAGCAGCGCCTACGAAACGTGGACCGAGCGCCGAAGGCAAGTTGTACCTGGCGTGCTACAACGCTCTGCAATGTGCCGGGTAAGATTAATCTTCATCAGATTCTATACTAAAGAAACAGCGGACTTCGTGCTTAAGTTTTGGCAGTTGTTACAATAACCGTTTGTTTTAACTGCTCCTTACGACGGTATTGACTGTTTCGCTTAACCTCAAATAAACACTTTCTGAAATAAACGAAAGTGTTCACGCTACTGCTTGCGTTTACGAGAAGTGGTTGTTGTCTCGTTTGCTAATGTTTCCTAGTGCTTGTTTAGTCGCTGTTCTCGTTTTAGTTCCAGATTTTACACACGCAAACAAAAATGCGAGTCGCACTTTTTTTTCTTACTTTTTTTGTATAAAACAAATACGCGAGGGATTTGTCACTGTTCGCCAAGTGTCCGTAAGAGGAAAACCGCATTTGTTTAATGACTTCCTTTAGGCGACCTTCCCGGCAGATCGCGCGATTCAAGTCTGACGAAGAAAGAAATCAGGTTTCACTACTGTTCGCGGTCGTTACAGATAACGTTTAATCGTACGAGCCCTACGAAATGGGATAACCTCGGGTTAGTGTCCCCGACGAGTGGTCGTATATCCTCGGCGTCCACATTTATCGTCCAAGTTCGCATCCAACTCCCTGTTTGCAATCCATTACAGTGATCTCATATTACAAGCTTGGTGCAGCTGCAACAATGGAGAGTTTAGTGCCACTTGCGCTTCCTAGTAGTGGCAGCATAGCACAGGTGTAAAACCGTGGTTGCACTATAGCTACGTTTGTATTTGGACTGCAGTGTTGTGCCCCTATGGGAAGCATACCCAACACCACCTGGAATACACAAAGCCCATGCACTGGAATGTTGACGTCATCACAGTGATAACGAGCGAAGGCACAGATTGTAACCAGGTGCAGTGTCAATGTTCGGCCGGAACTCGCGTCGCAGGAACCTCGACATCGGGCTCGGCTCCAGTCCACCCTTTTGAAATCATGGGTTGAGTGGCTCGGGTATGGAAACACATCCGCCTTTCCACGGATTCACGAGCGACCACGACAGGCTTTCAAGCGAGAGAGTGTCGTGCCGGCGTGCTTGATGTGCACGTGCGTTTTCTCTGCCCAAAAGCCTTGAATCTGCGATTTCCTTGAAAGGTATATTTCTGAGGGCCAAAGCGGGGCTTGGGTTAGTTACTCCAGATCACATGAGGGCAACAACTCGACTCTGGAGTCACTAAATATGCTACGCATAATGTGTCGGCACTTCATTCCCCGATTTTCTTGTGGCCGCTGCCATTGTGGTGTTTGGTGCTGAGCAGGCGCAATCGGTGATTGTTATGATTTGAAAAAGTGACTGCTTCAGCTTTACGTATGGTGTGAGGAAGCTCCAGCCATGTTGTTGTGCTCTGTCGCAGACTGTTTTAACATTTCCGTTGGGAGTAGGTGTGACCACCCGTCCCGCAAGCGATACGAAAATCTTCAAAAATGTCCCGCATTTCACACTTTATTATATATTGTTCGGCAGCGCCTTGAGTTCAGCTGCATCTGGCCACCCAGTTTGAACATGTGTTGCTGCAAGCACTCCAAGCTTCCAAAAGTCAGCTAGTCGACGGTTCACAGCGGCGCATCGAATGCTTCGATGCCACCTATGCACACCATCGCGCCGTTCCCCCGATTGAACATGCTGATGAACATGTGCGCGCTCGTCGCGTCTTACCACCGGTTGGCAGTGGCAAACTATGAGCAAAACTGCCAGGAGTCCTACCAGTTTGTGCAATCAGACTGAGCCGTTTTAGAGGCGGTTCGATCTGACAAGAAATATGACTTCAAGAAAGTAAAACGAGCGGCGTCGAGTACTTCCCAGGCTCTTAATCAGTAACGTGTGTAAACTAAGCCGCAGCTGTTTTGTGAGTGACAATTTTTTGAGTTGCCAAATTTTTATGTTGATATTAATAACTTTGTTTTGTGTGGAGCACATTACAGTGATGTATGAAATAGTTTTGTTCACACAGATATGTATTTGAACTTCAACTTGTATCGATTTCCTGTTTCAGAGATGGCAAAATATTCGGAGAGAAAATTTCTCGCCAAAAGTTACAAAATAAATTAGTAGTTAACCGTCTTCTGCGATTCCAGACAAAGCTTGGTCAATTGACAACCGTCGTTTTAGGCACACAGATGGCTGAAGTGTTGGTACTCTGAAGCGTAGCTCATTTGGTGGCTCTAGTTGACTCTACAGGTATGCCAGGGCTTTTGGGAATGCTTGCCGAAGTGTGTTCTCAAAGCTGTCTTGGTATGCTCGGAGTCGTTGGGTGGCCACCTCTGGCAAGGACAGTGATGTGATCTAGTCTGAGCGATTTGGGAGCACCTTTTGGAGTAGCTAAAAGAAGTTTTGGAGCATAAGCACACATTTAATCTTTATTCATACCAGTGCAACTAGCATGTTAAGATTTATGTGATCTTTTATGAAAAATCATCCAACGTATGCTATTTTTCATCCAAGTATGACCTTTCGCTATTTTTTCATTGAAATATGTCCTTGCAGCTATTTTTAATCCAAACTGACATTGCGCTATTTTCATCCAAATATGACATTGCGCTATTTTTCATCCAAATATGACATTGCGCTATTTTTGCCTTCCTTCCTGCTTTGCTTTCCTGCTTCTACTTCCTGCTTCTAGCAACTTTTTGTTGGCATCAACATCATGAAAGGTTTGATTGCCTAGCTAGTTTAATTGCACGTAGAAG